>JAGFPH010020681.1:0-14004 GCA_018207615.1 Philaenus spumarius | reverse complement strand
TTTATAGTGAAAAAAAGAACTAATTTAAGAGTTGCCATTCCCAAAAATGGTTTTGCATTGGGTTCTATATATACAAGTCATTATAAATAAAACATAACATATGTTTTTAGAAAGATCCATTTTTCGTTGGCGTGCGAAGCACGCAGAGGCCTCCCCTAGTATTATAATAAAAGAAAAACCTCGTGAGATTCTTGCGCGTTAGAAATCAACATTATTAGGTTCTAAAAACAAATATTCTTAGGTTCCAAAGTATTACGTTATTGGCTCTGTAAATTTACCATGTTGAAAATTCCTAACGACATAGACTCAGTTGAATATAGTTTGTTGTTTATTGGCCAAAATTGTTTCTTTTGAAAAACAAAGTAAACAAGAATTTGAAAACTATAAACACCGATTCAAGCAATAATAGCTGCTTTTTTCTATTAGCTTTAATACACTTCAACAAAAATTAAAAAAACGTGTTCCTCTAATGTACAGTGATTAAAGTAAGCCTCAACTGGTTCCCTATGCTACGTATTAACACAGTACACGCGGCCCATGCCGCAGTAGACTGTCTATAACGTTGGAAAATAAGGGCAATATAAATATAATAAAAGTAAGTAGTGTTAGATTGGCAGGCTGTTCATGTACAAAGATTAATTTTAAGTATGCTCAACTGTGGTAGGAGAAAAGGCTGATAACCTAGAATCAGATGAATGGATCAGCTTGTTACATGGCTGGGAACTCGCAACTGTGGGGAGAGACAAAGGATCGTGGAAAAATTGAGAAAAATAATTTATGAGACCAAGGTAATACAAGTAAGTGCGTAGGAATAAGTACAAGGGATAGTATAATAAAAATGTAATAAATAATGTCACTTTAAATAACAAACATAACCAAAATGTCAAGTAAAACTAACGTGATATGCATACTATGTCACTTAGTACTCAATAATAAACTAAGTGAAGCTCCTTTAGGTGCGGTAGGGCAAATTGGCTTGGATCAGACGAAAATTGAAACGCTCCCCTTCTCCGACTTCAACCGGTATCGTTTCTATTCTCTCTGTCAAACGTTCTGTGTGTTTACGTAGCATTTTCTCTAGCCATGGTAGCATGCGTTGGCCTAATCGAGACGAAAATTGAAACGGTTCCCTTTCTCCGACTCCTACCAGCAGTTCAGAAGATATAGGGAGAGGATAATTTCTATTCTTCCCATCTCATAATTCATAGTCACTCTACGCGCTTGCGCAGCGTGTACTGTGTTAATACGTAGCATTGGGAACCAGTATTAGTTTGCGTATTATATTGTACAATAACTGAACACGTTTTAATATTAATTTAATTTTTGTTGAAGTACTAAAGCTAATGGACGAGATCGGCTTTGTATGTTTGAATCGTTGTTTATTATTTTCAATACTTCGTTCTTCAAAAGAAACTACTTTGACCTACAAACAACAATCTATATCCAACAGAGTTCATTCCATTAGGGATTTTCATTATGTTAAATTTTCAGAGCTTATAATTTCATATTTTACTCGAATACCTGAACACTTTGGAAAACAAAACAAAATATCATACATTTTGATCACAGAACTACTTAAATCAATGTTGTAATCCTAAATATTTGAAAATCAGCCATTTAGGCAAAAATATAGTATTGTTCATTTTTAAATTCACTCAATTTTTCAACATCAGTGGGCCTAAATTTATAGATTAGTAGACGTTCAAAAGTGTATGATAAAATAGTAATATTAAGACCAATGCTAAAAGATATTGACAGTTTAAAATATGATTTTATATTTGTAGGCCTAATTTGTATATTAGTTGTCAAGAGTGAAGTAAACAAAGAGAGGTTTTTAAACAAGTCTCATTTCAAAGCCGATCATATAATACATCATTTGACAATATATCATTGATAATATATGTTTGCATTTGCAAATAGAGCAATGTACACAATAAACTGTTTCTAGAACTTAAGCTGTTTCTCTTCTAACCGCGAGAATCTAATGTACTTTTTTGAATGACGCGATGCAACATAGTATCGTGTTAAATAAGCGTCAACAGTAATACAAATTATGTATCTAGGTATATCATGATAAATACCATGGGTGAGGGATCAATTATAAAATGTATTTGTAAAATAAAGGTAAAACTGAAGATATGATTTTGTCACTAAATGAAAACTACTAACGAAATCATAAAACAATCCTTCCTATTACTTTAAATGAGCAATTCTTGAATCTATCTTTGTATCTGTCGCGGATCTCGAAAACGGCTCTAACGAATTCAAAGAAATTTTGTATTTACGTGTAGTTTTGATTTTTAAGTACACACATATAGTTGTATTTCGTGTAAAAACGCAATTTTTTAGAAAATCTAATTTAAAAGTTGAACAATTTTAACATAGGGTATTATGGGTTGCCATGTTGGTTACAAAATAACAACAATAGTATATAAAGCGATCAAAACTGTTGTTTATAAACACGCCAATTTATACTGTTTTAGCACGTTGGAAATAGAGTGGAATAGAACTGAGATAGAGTATTATCCAAAATCAGCTGTTCATTGGATAGTTTTTAATTACTGTTAAAAAACAAGTTAATTTATACTGTTTTAGAACGTTGAAATTAGAATATATTGGGCCTGATTTAACAATTTAATTTGTCAAAAAAAAAGTAAACTTGGCAAAGATGGATAAATTATAATAGTCAATTTTGTAATATAGGCCTGGCTCATTTCTGAAACATAGTATTGAAGTTATGTCAATCCTGCAATAATTTTTAATACAGTATATTTAGGCCTGGTTTCAAAACTTTAGTTGACAGAAGATAGTAAACCTAGGACTAAAATTGTAATGAAAGCCTCTCACGTTTCTAAAGCATGTATTTGAGGTTATAATTAATCTTGCAATTACTGTGGTTTCATAATTTTAGTTGACATAAGATTAACGAGATTCTCTAGCAAATTTTCCAACTACGAGCTAAGCGAAGGAGCCATCTGAGGCCGAAGGCCGAGTCGGGGTTGGGACGCGAAGCGTCCAAGGGCAGAGCCCCTAGTATTTATACAGAGAATAATAGAGAGGAACACGTTCTTATAAATGCACTGTATTAAATGATTTGCTACCAGAATGATTTTTTTCACGGAATAAAAACATTTTCGACAGAAAATTCTCAAATCTTGAAATTATCGCCTCTGTAATTTAATGTAAACAAATACACAAATTTGACGAACTATACGACAAAACAATTTCATCGTTTCTTGTTTGGCCAAAATTAACTCTCGGTTTTCATTGTCACAAACAACAGTTATATTACAAGATCACTACTGCGCAAACTCCTCAACAGTAAATGTCTTAGTTTAGTAGAACATGTGTCACTCAGGACACTACACTTGATGCTAAGTGACGTCATCTGTACGAGTCACTTCACATTTTGCAAGTAATGAGTTCACCTGAGCTAAAAACTTAGTCTTTATTAAACCCACCTCGGACACGTGGGTTGTCTTTTATATGTTCTGCGATGTTTAGAATTATCCGTCTCCCCGTCCTAAGTTTCTCTGTTTCTGCCTACATACATTTTCCTACTCTGTCTCTTTTTATCGCAACACTTATTTTTTCTCTATTTATATTTTCTTTGTTTTAATTGTGTGTTTATGTCACCATCCCATTCTTTAAATGTTCCCCATCTGTAAATTCTGACAAAGAACTAAATTAATTTGATTTGGTCTACATTCTAATAATAAATTAGAGGTTGTGAAATAATTAACCCTGGAACCGGCAGCTTTAACGAAAATTTATTTTTTGGAATGTGTAAGCATTTATTCAAAAATTCGCCAAAAATAGTAAATGAACCCCAATCCAAAAGTGTTCTAGCTTTTTTGTAGAAAAAGGTTAAAAAAATGTATATATGCCAGTAAAAAAAAATGATAGATGTAAAATTTACAAAGTTATTAGCTCAAGAAACAAAAAATGTTCAGTTACGAAAAATAAAAGTTCAACTTTAGGTCTACATAAAAAGTAGTACAATTTTTTTTTGTAATTTTATCTTGTCATATAAGTGTTTGACTTAGAATTATTTGAATAACAAAAGTGAGAACAAATATAGAAACCTCCCGTCCATACAAGCAATACGACAAGCGCGCGATAAACTCCTATGTCTACCCATGTTATAAAAGTCCGTTAGGGTTCAAATTCAACCGTCGGATGAGAACGTAATAACAGTCACTTTCCCACGGCCCTACACAACAAACTGTTCAAACAAAACATATTTGGTTTACAGGGAAAGATAGCTTGAAGCATTATCTTTACAAAGATACCAAAATATCTCTAAAAATAGATTGTGGGCACACAGATATCACGTGTAATAAGTAAGGCTGTTTATTGGTTGGAAAACTGACCAATTGCAAGGGTCTACAAAACGTCCCACAACTTTAGAACTATTTGCCCGATTTTTGATTGGATGGCAGTATTAGATAGAAGAAACTGTGACGAATTCAACGATATGTAGGTTTAACTCATAAAAAGTACTGGGCGGGCTGTAGAGATTGACGAAAGTCGAGTTATTTCGTTACGTTTTGTATGAATATTCGGGCGGCGAGTGTGTTGTAGAAAACTAATAAACTGAAACGATGATTACGTATGTAAATATACGTCTTAGAAAGAAATTCTAAATACAAAAATTAAAGTTTGAAATGTTACATTTCCAATGGTGTTTGTCTTTTTGAGATTGGAAGATGTTTAGTGGGTTAAATATGCAATACAATCACTCGTTACAAATGTGTTGGAGTGACGGTACATTATGTACCGTCTGCCGGTTCTAAGGTTAAACAAATTTGACATCCTTAGTATTACCTTAGATGAAAATTTCAACAGGAAAAATCACGCTTCAGGTCTTGTTGAGTCTGCTCTTTGAATGATTTTCTCTGTCGTTAATTTGAAGGAGTAAAAGCCGTCAAGGCTTGGCCTACGCTAAGATTTGCAGGAACTCTGTTGGGTCTTACAAATATTTTCGTTAAAAACTATTAAATCTATATGTTCCATTTAAGTTATAATCAGTCAATTATATATCTTTACAAGTATATACTACACATTTACCTTCATTTACATTTGTGAAACTTTAATTTTCTTTAAGATCAATTAAAATATATTTGAAATGAATTTTAATATATCATAGCGTCAACAACTTGTTCAATATCTTCCAATAAATTAAAATTTTTAGAACGCGGAACTAAACATTTTGGTATTAAATTGTGCAACAAACCTCAAGGAAATATTCAAAACATGGGTTCTATCAAGAGCATCAAAAGTCCACTCATGTGCTACCTTCTTGAAAATTCCTTCTACTCTGTGGAATAATACCTTTGCGATTATAGTAGTACCTAATTTCAGCCTGCGGGACACAGGAAGAGTTGTTAGTTTTTCTTTTGAAACCACGGTTTCGTCTATGTGTGGTGCACTTTTAACTTAATTTCCTAAGGAGATGTATCACCGTAAAATTTTTACAAGTGTTAAATTACTTATATGGTTTAAAAATACCATTAAATTGATTAAGTTAGAATATTTAGTAAAAGATAGTTACTCTTGCTCAATAATTTTCATCTAGACTATCATTTCAATATATTAATAATCACTCTAGACGAGGATTTTAATCAATTTATTGACTACATACAATATCTGATTTTTGTCTTCTTTTCAATCCTAAATTCACGTGGTGATCATCGTGGTTTCGGGTAACCTAAGTACACATCTTCAGTTTACACAGAAAATAAAATAAATTCCTTCATCAGGCCGTTAAACACTTTAAGAAGTCTTCACTCATAACAAAAATCATAAAAAGACATTAAGAAACCCATTAAAAAAACTTAATAAAAAAGCTTCAAAAACATTTGCATGGATTAGGCTTAGTCGTATTGACCGGTCATCGTAAAAAGTTTACTACGACGAAAAAAGAATAGTAAATATGAAATTATAATGTTGATTAAAAATTAATAAATACACATCATTTAAATAGAATGCTTATATAGAAACTGCCTCAAATCCAATTAACCCCTCCCCCGCTATTACTTTGCCAAAAGTGCATAATGTAGCTTTAAAGCAGTTTGTATTTTAATTAATTTAGCAACTCACCCAACTTATTCCTTACTTTTTTCAATTTATGTCTTAATATTTGCCTTCAAATTTGCAAATATAAGGTTACACACGAATGCATAAACGAGCAATAATAAACACCAATAACTGCTGGAATATAATAGTTATTATTATTGCGTATTATTAATAAGTGTATTAGTACACATCCAACAAAACAGTATTCACTACAATTCAGAACTAGATTTAATACATGCTTCCATTTAACAGACAATATGTCACTCGGAGCGATCTACTTGATGCTGCGATTACAAGGATACATGTCTAGTAACGTCACATGTTCCACTTCATCTTGCAAGTAATGAGTCACGACTTGAAACTCTGTCTTCCTTGAACTGCACCTCCAACAAATGTCTTCTATATGTTTTGCGATGATATATTATTACATTATTTTGCAAGTTATCTATTGCTTTTTAAATTATTCATTCCCTCCGTTGTATACATTGTCAAGATTCTATAGTTTTTCCTTAACCTGTGTGTCAAATTCCATCATAATTTTGTATTAATTATACTTTATTCTTAATTCAAATCAGCCGTGATATTTATAAAGAATTTTTTCGGTTAAGTGATAGTGAGGAAATGGCTTTTCTTGTAGCAGAATTACTGTTTTTTTATTTCCACCAAATTTGTTTCTTCTTATTCTCCAATTGTATTTTAACTTTTAATAAACGGTACCAGATAACTGCCATACTTTCTCCCAGTTGAAACTTTATACCTTCCCAAGAGTAGCATATTATGAGGTGGTTATTTAGAATTGCAAAAGTAGGACATACCATGGAAAATATTAGATGCATGTAACACAGATCCATATTATATTCTCTGTTTGAAGTTATTGTTTGCCGGTAACATTTCTGTTTTATTATTAATATGGTTATTATAATCAAGTTTTAGTTCTTTTTTTTTAATAATGGGAGCCATAGTAGCCTAACTTCAATGCTTGTTTGGCTGATAGGGTTGTCCGCTAGTTTTATATATGAGGCTTCAATTATTTTACGTTTGTATAGATTACTTTCCCAGTGTATGATTTTTGCTTCTTCCCAATTGAATTTGTGATTTTCGGACCATATATGTTCTGCAATTTTCGATTTATCGACGAGGCCTAACCGTACATTATTTTTGTGTTCTTTTATTCTAATGCTTAAAGGTCTTTTTGTCTCGCCAATATATTGCCTATCACATTCACATTTAATACTTAAATTAATTTAATGTTACCGGCTAATAAAAATGCTGAACTTTTACCAGTAGAATCACCACGTGGTGTTATAACCCGTTCCCGTGCGAAACACTTGATCTATGTGAAACAATAGGAAACTACGCCTTCCTGTTGGCCACGGCTGAATACTCTGGCCAGTTGTCAGTCTCTAGCTTGTAAACTAGACGCTTACCATCAATTGCGTGTGCTTAGTGTATGAATTGTGTTGTGTCTGTGGTTGGTGTGTTTGACTTCTCAGTCTTAGCTCTGAGATCCATCATGTAGATATTTAAGGTTAGTAATAATTTGTAGTTTTACTTTGTTCAGCCTTACATAGACCTAGTTGCCTAGGTTTATGTACCGTTAGTTTTAAACACTTGAGAACGGGAATTGATTTGTATTCCCGAAACGTCGTGTTTGGCATATTATATTATAATATTATTATTAAAACTATTAGATCGATTTCGAACAAATTTGCACCAAACATGTCAATTAGGCCTGCAAGAAAAAAAGTTTTGAAAATTTTTGAAAAACAACCCCGTTTTTGGCCAAAAACCCCCAAAAATCAGTTATTATTATTATTACCTAAACTTATTTATTGATAAAATTTAGCTTATTTGTAGCTCTTAATGGACAATACCATATGCAAAAAACATCATCTTTCTTAAAATTCTCGTTTAGGTAATAGTAATAACTGATTTTGAAAATATTTTGGCCAAAAAGGAGGTTGTTTTTCAAAAAATTTCAAAACCTTTTTTCGTGCATCCACACAAGCCGAATTTAAATGTTTGGAGCAAATTTGTTTGAAATCGATTGAATAGTTTAAATAATAATAATAATAATATAACATGGATGTCTGTTACATGCATCTAATATTTTCCATGGTAACATTTTCCTACTTTTGCAATTCTAAATAACCACCTCCTATACTACTCTTGGGAAATTATAAAGTTTAACTGGGAGGAAGTATATGCCAGTTATCTGGTACCGTTTATTAAGATACCTTATGATCTTTTAAAGGCTTTAGAAAAACATATAAAAAGCAGCAAAAATTTCAAAGTCATGCTAGAATCTTAAAATTTGATAAAAAGGCTCTTTAGCACGGTGAGGAGGAGGTAAATAGCGATTTTGTATCATTACTTGAGTTCTACAGCAATTAGAAAGAAGGAAGTTTATGGTCTTAAATTGAAGGTATTGATGTAAGCAATAACTTTTACATTTAATGTCTCTTAGTAATGTTGCCCAGTCTCCCGTTAGTCTTCCAAGCCTTTTCTTTTGGTGAAAAGCACGATTTCTTTCCCTTTTAACCCAATAACTATTCCCAGAAGGTCAAGAAAGAGGTTCTCAAGGTCTCAAAATATAGGTGGTGAAATATTACTTTTACAATGACCGAAAGTTTCATAAACAAATTGAATTTACGATGTTTTCATATTAAAAATTTTCTGCTTAAAAACCAATATTTTCCTTTCAAACTAACATCTCGGGGACGTAAATTTTATTTGATTGATTGCTATTCTAAATAGAGCCTTTTTACTAAATTTTAAGTTTCTATTATGATTTTTTTTTAATTATTTTTGCTTAATTTTCTATAACACGAAATCTAAACCCATTAAAAGGTCTTAAAACAAGGTACTTTCATAAGCTACAACTTTCCTACTTAATGTTTGTTTAAAAAGTCCACCGTTTTCCCGCTTAAGCACAAAAACAGTTTTTGTACCCTTTCGACGCCTCCTCCCTCCAAAAGCCCCTACCGAGGGGGGAAATTGGTAGACTTTTTACTACAATGTTTATAATCAAAAGAACCTGTGGGCAAAAGATCTTACCTGGGTGTAATAATTAAAATAATGCAAATGTTATTTTATCTGTACTAGAAAGGGATATTGAAAAGAACATTTTATAATTACTTTCTATTTTTAGCTACTCTCAATGAATCATTATTTGTCAGTCTAAGTCTTTCAATCACAGTCGATTTTCTTTTGAAAAGATGAAGGCATCGTAATGCAATTTGAAATAATTATAAATCTTCTCACAAATCTATATTTATATAAAAGCGAAATACCACTCACTCACTCACTCATCACGATTTCTCAAAAATTACCGAACGGATTGAAATTAATTTTGGTATGTAGCTTCCTCTGGGGCCATAGGTGCTGACTAAGAAAGGGTTTGAAAAAATTCGAAATTTTAGGGGAGTTTGGGGGGATCAAAGTTATTAAAAAACGATATCTTCAAAACTACCGAACGGATTGGAATGAAATTTGGTATGAAGCTTCCTCTAGGGCCTACTTATGTTCACTATAAAAGGATTTTAAAAAATTTGAAATTTTAGGGGGTTTGGGGGGTAAAAATTACTAAATAATGATTTCTCCAAAATTACCGAACAGATTGGAATGAAATTTGGTATGTAGCTTCCTCTAGGGCCATAGACGCTCGCTAAGAAAGGGTTTAAAAAAATTCGAAATTTTGGGGGGTTTGGGGGGGATCAAAGTTATTAAATCACGATTTCTTCAAAACTACCGAACGGATTGGAATGAAATTTGGTATGTAGCTTCCCCTAGGGCCATATGTGCTCACTAAGAAAGGGTATGAAAAATTTCGAAGTTTTAGGAGTTGTTTTGGGGGATCAAAATTACTAAAATCATAATTTCAGATCTTTTATCATTATGACAATAGTGCTTTTATTATTTAAGATCTATATATATAAAAAAACCAAATACCACTCACTGACTGAACACTTAAAAAGAATAGAATTACGTTAAAAAGTCTGAAAATAAAAACCACTACGGGCAACGCCGTACGGGTCAGCTAGTATATTAATATATTCCAATATTTAGAACTGAAAACTATATTTGTTTACTACAGTTTGGTACAGTTTGGTTCCAAACAATATAATTGTTATAAAATGTTCGTGTTTGAGTTTTATTTAAGAATATCAACACTATTATGTTAAAAATTGCGTTGGTGTAGTTTTACAAATATTTTCAAAAATAGAAATAATTAGTGTGTATCCATTCCTACAAAATGCTAGAAATTGTTCTTTCTTGGTAATTTAAAATGTTGTATTGACATTATTGATGCTGTCTATTGAATGGAAACATTCCTTAGTTAAAAGTAAGTTAATTTACTTTTAAGTATAGTTACTGTGGAACAAGATTCAAGTTTTCATTTTTAGCACCAACGCAGTTTTGAGGTTATTGTTTGTTTCTTTATACATATAATTATGAAAGAATACTAACTTCATACAACACATTTCAATATTATGTACAAGGTTTTATTCAAGATCACTATTATTTAAGTAAGTTGTCTTAGTACCCATTAACTTACCCATTTTCAGACTTTTACAAGAATGCCTTTTTAATTCTTTGGATGTGTATTTCAGTGGTTTACTCAAAACAGCCAAAATAAAAACGTCTTAAGAAAAAATAAATTGTATGCAAATTGTTGAACACTTTGCGACGACCCACAACACACCTTCTCACCCTTCCTGCTTAGCTCCCTTAGCGCAAGCGTGACAAAAGTGGACGGTGTCGCAAGAAATATTATCTTGTGGATAATATTCCTTACTTAGTTTCGGAAAGGAATTTATTCTACCGTATTCAATTTTATAACCTCGACTCTTGTCGGGATCGTGCCGTTTGTAGAACACTTTACCTTCGTTATAGCAAGTTCTGTTATATCTTATTACCAACACTCATAGATATCGATTATCAGAGAATTCAGGACTATTTACCAAGACAAAATAAAACAGATTTTTTGTTTTTAAAAGAAACTGATTAAATAACTGATTTCTTTTAAAGTTAATTAACCTGAAATTGTATATACATTTCCATAAAGAAATTATTAACAACTGAAATATTAACTGAAAATAATATCCTCCCATATTTAATATTGGCTTCTAAAAAATTTGGACTATTGCGAGAGATAGATATACAGGGTGTTCCCAAATTATGTTTCCAGACTTCCACAAATTGTTCCTTTGGTCAAAACAAGAACAAAACTTCCAATAAACATAGGTCCTAAAACGCTTAGTTTCCTAGATATCCGCCATTTTGTGTTTTGTACAAAATAATTCATATCTAGAGAACGGTTTGACTGATTGAGTTCCAACTTGGCATGAAGTTTAACCTGTCAATGATATACCTCAAGAAAAATAAACGATTAAATCCAATCATGCGTTTCAAAATGGCGGCTGTTTGAAAATTACAAACCTAAATTACTCCAAAACCGTACATTTTAACGAAAAATGTCAAGATACCTTTTTTGTAGCCCTTTTGATTTCCTATCGGATGGTGTAACTGTCAAAACAATCGGATGAAGGATAACAGTTAAGTTATGTGTACTAATTGGTTTGTTCAACCATCCAATACCAACGCAGTAAATACTACAATATTGTATGGACATTTGTTGTCATTACCTTTTAACTTAGCTATTATCCTTCATCCGATTGTTTTGACAGTTACACCATCCGATAGGGAATTAAAAATGTGTCTTGACATTTTTAGTTAAAATGTACGGTTTTGGAGTAATTTAGGTTTGTAATTTTCAAACAGCCGCCATTTTTAAACGCATGATTGGATTTAATCGTTTATATTCCTTGAGGTATATCATTGTCAGGTTAAACTTCATACCAAGTTTGAACTCAATCAATCAAACCGTTCTCTACATATGAATTAATTTGTACAAAAAACAAAATGGCGGATATCTAGGAAACTAAGCATTTTAGGACCTATGTTTATTGAAAGTTTTGTTCTTGTTTTGACCAAAGGAACAATTTGTGGAAGTCTGGAGACATAATTTGGGAACACCCTGTATAAGTGAATTTGATATTAAAAAATAGATGTTTCCCCAGAGTTAATTAATTTTAAAAATGTATGATGTCAACGCTGTAAAATATATTTGATTTAATAAAATAGTATTTTTACATACAGTAGGTTCCTCAATCACATCTACCTTCAAATTTTCCTTATATACGAAATATTAAACCGGTCCCAGACTTAATTGACACCCTATAGGATGCCACTGACTATACTTTGGAAGAGTTTATATATGCGGGTACCACTAGGTCTGGAAGATCTCGGCTAATGCTGGGCTAAAGCACAGACTATAGAATTCTATAGTCTGTGGCTAAAGTTGCTGGCGCAAGATAAAATCCCTTTGTTTGCACGTCTAGATTCCTCCTGGGTTTGGGGGGATCTGCAGTATTCCCTGCAATATTCCCTCTTGCAGTACGTCTGGATTCATCCTAAGGTACACTTTAACTGGTAAAGTTCGTTGATAGTCCTGAAGGCGATAACCGAGTATACTAATACTTTCATAAAAATTGTTGATATTCCCTTCTGCGTTACTGAGCTTTACTGTTAACCATTTATAAATGTTGAAAGCAAGTAACGTGTTAGGCATGCGATTATTTCGTTATATTTCACGTTGTTAATACATTGGCTACTGCGGATTCTAAGACGTTTTTCTGACGTCGAGAAGTGTGGTGACCTTCCATGACCTTCAGACTGCCGATCCGACCTGTAACATTTTGGCTTCTCCCTTCGTGGGGTTAAAATGTTGCCATTTCGGTTCTCAAAATTCCCTAAATTTCCGTTTGTTGTTTATTTCTGGGAGGAAATTTGTTAAATTATTTTTCCTGTGTTCACGATAGTTAGCTTAGTAATCTTTTGTTTTTAAAGTTTTTAAATATCGATTCTGGATTGATTTTCGAATAATTTATCTCCTCTTCTTCTGGACTAGCTACGATCTTGATAATTTTTTGTACAATTTCACGTTCGGTAGTTCGCGATTTTTTCATTGTCTCGGATTGCGACTTTTCCGTACTTTTTTCCGCTTGTAGCTGAAGCCCTATCCGATCCTACCCCGTTTGCCTTTATCTTATTTCCTTCTTGAGTTAAAACGTTTTACCTATTTCTTATTTTCCCATTTTTTTCATAACCCTTTTCCCCATTTTAACCTTTAATAATCTAACCCTCTCAAGTACTTACATTATACTGTTTTTAGTATCTGGCTTTTGCCTTTAAAATATATTCTTAATACGCCTTTTTTAAGGCCTTAAAAATTAACTCTAAATTTTCCATAAAGTGTTAATAACTATTAACATATTAACTTAGTTAAACTGAAACTCTTTAATATTATGAATTATTTCTCCTTGCCTTACTTATACAATTTACATTTATAAAAAGCCTTTTTCGATTCTTTCTTTTTATTAAAACTGTTACCAGAGTAACTTTTAACCTGATATTTTTATGTTAACTGTTCATTTTTCTTAAATTCTTTTTCTGTTAATTCTCTCTGACGTTACTTTACTCTTATTTACATTAACTACTTTTTCAAAATTCTAATAATTGAAACTTTTGGTTTTTTATACACTTTTTGTTTTAACCATAACATTTTTGTTTTAATGATTATCAAAAAACTGTATTAACATTATTTTTTCCTGTCCTTTTTCTTAACACATTTATATAAAAATATTCAACAACAACAACTTTAATACCTTAAAGTACAGTGTAAATAAGCTAGATGTTGACCATTTACAAAAATAACATATTTTATGACATTGTTCGTTCTGATACTTATGGTGTAGGCTAGTTATGAAAATTATTTTTATACAAATAAAACACAATTTCAGATACTGAAATAACACCAAATCATACAAACAACAATAATATTAGTACATTTACATATGAGTT
>JAGFPH010020680.1:3496-14004 GCA_018207615.1 Philaenus spumarius | reverse complement strand
TCAAAAAACGTGCTTCCGATTGTTGGATTTTTTTGGCTAACGAACTCTTCCGAGCGACGTAGTCAACTAACATGTGTACCAAATTTGAACCAAATCGGACTTAAAATGCGGACGCTACAGTGCGAACACATATATACATATATATATATATATATATATATATATATACATTCATCTGCGCCCGGTGAGTCAGTCACCGCTCTGGTATTTTACTCGGTATGGCAGTCATCTGTCCGAAAGCCAGTCAGTCCTCCCGAAACGCAGTCAGGTACGGCATGCCGTGCATCCTATACATAATGAGACGGCTTGCTGGTGCTGCTGTATTTGGGCGAAAAGCGTAATTACAGTACTTCTTGTCATATTTAGACACAACCAAGGTGTGGACAAATATTTTACCACTGTATGATTTTCAATGAAAATTACACAATCACTTTATTTGAAACACGTATGATACTTATTATTATAAAGTATTATGTTGTTAATAAAGAAATATAAATACTAAAACATTATCTTATTTTCTAAAGCGAGAGATAATTGTTTGTCTGCTAAATGGATCTGGAATCTCCGTCTAAGGATTTTTCATTTTTTGATTTTATATTAGGCTTTTGGCCAAGAGAAATCGATTGGAAATGGTCACCAGTCTGGGAAAATTCGTTTTCTACGTCTTTTTATTAAATTAAAAAGTGAAATTTGTCCATTTTAAACAATACAAAGCACAGCTGATGCAAATGTTTTCAATGCCATTACAATAATCATCTGCTTTCTTTTAAACTGTATATTTTATTAGAGGTAAGCCTAATTTTGTATCTATTTATAGTTACCATGGCAACGAATACATAATAAACATACCCTTTATTTAGTTGTTTAATGTTATAGGCCTAACCTAAACGATGTTCACGGAAATTTGCAATAATAGTAGTTATTGACGTGAGCGAACTAGGCCCTAGGAATAAATCGATATTGAAATAATACTTTAATTTAGGCCTGACTTATTTCTGAGGCATAGCGTTGAGATTGTGGTTAATCCTTTAAACTGTATTTTTATTACAGGTAAGCCTAATGTTGTATATACCCTTTATTTAGTTGTTTAATGTTATAGGCCTAACCTCAAAACTCAATAATCCAATATTTATTATTGAAATCATAGCCCTGCTTATAATCGAGCTTTAGCTCGGTCTCCAGGTACTATATAATTAAAGGAGAATCTTTGTAATGTAGTATCGTAATTAAAGACACTAATATCTAAAAGCGGGTGTGAGTTTCACGTTGTTTATTTAAGTTTTGTATGCATTTATTCAAAGAAACAAGATACACATGTATTAATTTTTTTATCCTTATACCGAAAGGTTTATTATTATTTTGTTTACCTACTCTTGTGGATGAAAACGTTTCACTACATTAAACTTATCTTATTTCTAGTTGAATTGAGTACATTAAACATCTTTTTTGAAACTAGAAATTTAAAAAGAAACATTTTTTACTAAATTCTACAAATTAGACACCCTAAATCTTTAAAATCTTAAATACCTTAAATTTTAAGCCATTTACATCATGAAATTAAAATGTGTGTAATTCACATTATGATATAACAAAAAGACTTAAAACCTCATAAAAAGTCTTTATTGTTTCAAAATACCCCGATTCCACTAAAAAAGAATAGAATGTTTCTTATAATACCCCATCTTTGTGTGTAAAAATATAGCTTCCTTATGTTTGTGGCGGCAAAACTTGAAAAATTAGGATTGACTTGAAATTTTTACACAATTTTGGATTTTAATAGAAAAGTGTTTGTATATAATTTCTATTCCGAAGTTCCGATAAAAACCGTAAATTTTGAGCGTTTTTTGACGTTTAGATAGTATATGAAAACTTTATGATGAAAACTTGGGTAAATTTAAAGTGAAAAATAATATACTTTAGCCTAAATAGCTATATTTTGATATTTTTGGGGGTTAAAATAGTTGATTTAATTATTCATATGATTAAAATGTAAATTCTTTGTTATGTTTTCCAAAATGTATTTTTGATCTTTAAGTAAAATGTTGAATGAGAAACTTTTTCTTCTTTTTTAGAATTCCAATACTGTTAAGTTTTGCGGACACAAACATTCGGAAATGAATTTTTATTTATAAGAAATATTCATTTATATATGCCTTCAGACATAAAACAATATTTTAAAATTGTTTACAAATATAGGCCTCCTGACGACAAAAATTTGAGTGCATTTTAAAGAGAAAAATAATACAGTTTTGACTAAATTATAGTTGTTTAATATATTTTAGGTTAAAATCTTCGATTTAAGTTGGCCTATAATAAAAATATATGATCTTTTGTTTTGTTAAATATAAAACCTATCCTAGATTACATTTCTAGGTTATGTATACAACCTCTTTGTTTGTATTGATACAGACATTGTATTTGTATTAATCCTACTAATATTATAAATGTAAAAGTTTGAACGTTTGTCTGGATGTTGAGATGTGTATATGTTTGACTGTTAATCACGCAAAAAGTACTACATGAACTTGTATGAAATTTGGCACACATGTAGGTCCATGTAAATTATGATTTAAGCTAAAACTTTAACTCTGGGGGCTCCACCAGACCCTTATTTAGTCAATTGCGCTTAGCGTGAAGGATGACTCCAAAAGAGAAATAAACAACTGGTAGGAATAATTTCAGATACAAGTAAGTCTGACTAATGTATATATATAATTAATATTAAAACATTTTATAAGTTACTGTAAGTGTTTAGTTAGTAAAATTTTGCAAATCTATTTAATACTTTATAATTTTGATTGAGAGAGATTTTATATTTTATAAAGATTAAGTGACAATATTTTGAAACTTGATAAACTGTACAAATATGCAATATACAGTTTATTTATATTAAATAATTAAATATACCATTCTAAAATTTCTACTTAATGACAAACTACTTTGAATATCCTAAACTAACAACATACCGCTGTACCGTTACTTTGAATAAAAATGATTAAATTTAATGTAAAGGAAACTGTACTGATTGAACAATATGCAATTTCCTTTACTATTTAAATGGTTCTTTGATCAAAATGTTATTATCTTGCATTACTTAGAATCGACACATAATTTCGATATAATATATGTTACTTTGATACATTGAGGTCTGCCCTTACAATTAATTACTTACTTCCTACTTACTTTAACTATTTGAACTGATTCTTTTATTATACTGTACTTCCACATACACTACACACACAATACGTATTCTTCTGATTTTACTTCACTTGCACTACACAATTCGGATCCTTTTGTTTCGGAAGTTATTCCTGGAATTCTTTGAACTTTATATTCGTTTAATTACTAAATATTTAATACGTTACCTTTATGATTTTTTTAATATGACTTGAATGAAATTTATTTTATAATATCTTTTAAATTAAAATGAGATATACAAACCAAACATACATTCACTATTAAGCATATTTTTGTGCTGTTTTTGTCAAAAAACGAAAGCTGTAAAATAGATTGTGGGTGTTGATTGCAAAGGTTTTTTGCAATATCTCTTTTTGCAACTGAGTAAAAAATTAATAAAGTTTACTATTTTTTACTATTTATATCATACGTTTATGAAAACAATAAAACGGGTTTTGAAAATGTATTCAGCAATCAACATCCTCATATGACAGTACTTCAAAATTAAACCAAATTTTTTAATTTATTCCACGAATAAACGGAAAAGATTACTTATTCTGTAGCATTGCTCTTATGGGAATGAGATTCAATATGACAGACAGGGTAATGCCCCCTTAACTGCTTTCTATTCCTCCTATTATAAACTCTGCTCTAAATATTTGGGATTTATGATGTAACTACACAGTCAATATCTTTTCCGTTTATGTAATACAAATAATAATAATATAACATGTTTGAACGAGATAATACAGGTCTAAATATTTGGCCGCGTATTTTATGTTAAAGAAATTTTTCCCAGATCGTTATTAGTTCATTTTGTAATTGGGCTCAATTTAGTGGAGATTTAAATACATTGTATGAGAAATGTTAACATTATCAATATATTGTTTAATAAATCATTCGTTACTTTACTGTTTAAGTTTAAAGCGATATTTTTATTCATGAAACCCTATTTATTTCGTTACCAGCTTTGTCTTTATAAACATACTTAATGTCTTTAAGTTTGATATTCAGGGTGTCCCCAAACTCTCTGGTCCAGTTTTGTGGATTTGTTCCTGGGATCGAGACAAACATATTTCGCAATACTGTATAAACTTGGGTCTACGGTGTTTACTTTTCGTCTGTCAGTCTGTATGTGTTTTTTTTACAATATAATTAATATCTAGACAACGGATTGACAGATTTGAGTTCAAACTTTACATGACGCTTAAAATAACAATGATCTATTTTATTAAAAATAAACTATTATATTCTATTATGCGTTTCAAAATGGAGACTGTTAAAAATTTCAAACCTGAATTACCCAAAAACTGTACATTTTAAGAAACATTTCAAGACACACTTTTTGTAGCCCTTTTAATTCCCTATCGGATGGAGAAATATGAAAACAATAGGTTGAAGGATACTATTTTGTTAAACATAACAACAGCATACGTGCCACAATTTTGGAATTTTTTGCATGCCTTAATAAGATATTTTATGTATATATAGGATGTTCCGTAATGACTCTGAAATATTCTAGGGTATGATTCAGCACATATGGCGGCTTTGTTTTCCCATAGCCGTCATTTTGTTTTTTTTCCTTAAAAAATTTTTATCTAGATAACGGCTAGATTGATTGAGTTCAAACATGACATAAGGATAACCTGACAATGATCTATTAAAAAAATATATAATTGATTATATCCAATTATGCGGTTCAAAATGGCTTCTGTTTGAAAATTTAAAACCTGAATTACTGGAAATTCAAACAGTTTAAAAAAAATGTCAACATAAAAGGCTTTTTTGTAGCCTTTTTAACTCTCTATTTTGAAGCGCATGATTAGATAAAATCGTTTATTTGTCTTACCATTATTAGGTTAAACTTAATGTCAAGTTTAAACTCAGTCGGTCAAACCGCTCTCTAGATATGAATTATTTTGTAGAAAACACACACAGACAGACAGACGAAAACTTAAGTACCTTAGACTTTATATTGTGATATATGTTTGTCTCGATCCGAGGAACACATCCACAAAAGTAGACCAGAGAGTTCGGGGACACCCTGTACAGTATTATTTATAAGACTACTATAGCAAATACGGCAGTTTGATAGTTACATGTGGAGGCATTCAATTTGGTGCAGGCAGACACGCAGTCAAAACAATATGAACCAAACTTATGTTGACTAAACGTATCGCGACGGATGCAATAGTGTGGCTCTTTTAAAGTGTCTGTTAAAGCCAGCATTTACTCTGTATAGATTTGAGGAAACTTTTTTAAGTTCGATTTGCAATTAAATGTTTTATTCTTGTAACAGATTTCTTGAATACATTAAACTTTAAGAGTATGAATGTTAACCCAAAATCATCAATAACTGGATTTTACTGTCAAAGTTGTAAGAACTTTAAAACTCTTTACAAGCATGACCTATAACATGTACTCTCTTATCTCAGTATAAAAAAAACCCGGGTTTACAAGCTATTAATCGAATAAAACCCGTAATAATGTAGCATAATTTTCTTGTTTCCCGTTATCTTAGTCTCAATTTAAACTACCATAACACAACTGTGCTGGTTGTGATAGTAGGCCTATTCTTTCAAAAATATTAAAAACTTCTTTTAACATTAGTTTAAAGTATTAAATATAATAATCTGTAATTTGAACAAAAGAAACTTTAACAGACCAAATATACTTTTATCAAACTCGGATAAAAGCAATTAACTCGTATTGATATAAAAAGCCTTGAAGTTTCTTGAAACAGTTTAAAATTTCTAGTTTACATTATTTCTAGTTTAGTACGTAAAGGTGGAAAAACATATTTTTAACAATTTCTTAGTAGCAAGAGACTAAAATGTTGTTAACTCCGTCGGCTTTTTGATAATGCAATATATTTTTCATGGGTTGACATGTTTATAAAAGAAAAGTTTCTAGTCTAGTAATATTCAAGATATTAACAAAAAGACATAGTGCAGGTACTTTGGGAGTGTAATAAATCTATTATGACAGAAACAAATCGGACGGATGAGATACAATGACACCCTTCACCTGCTAAACTTTCCAGAAGCAAACCTAAAGGTGACCTGCAGAACAAAAGGAAACAAACAAAGGCAGTTATTTTGACAAATTTCTAAACCCGATTTGCAGTGATCTGTTCCGTTGTGTTAAAAATAAGGTCTCAGTATTTCTTGTTTTATTTTATTTACTGAACAAAATGTTTGAAACATTATTTAATTTGACTCACTAAACAGTTATAATTTTAAAATTTGAAACTTTTGAACTATAATTCAAGAACTTAAATTCAAATTTGTGAAGTTTTTTTATTATTTTTTTTTAATTTTTATAGGCTAAAACCCTGGGTGGTTATCATCGCCTATTTGTGAAGTTCTTATTTCACCAAAGTATAGTTGCCTCAAAACGTAGAGAGACACCCCTCAGGTAGAACGAACCGTCCTAATCACCTATTAACAAACAATGCCTTTGTTAGAAGCGGTCAACCAAGGGACTGCCGGCATTGACTAATATTACAAGAAATTCTGTGTTACACTATAATTTGCAAACAATTGATACATTATTCCTACATTATCGAATGATGGCTCATTTTTTCGTCTTGCTTAGACGAATAAAACACAATTTGAATCACAGTTCTACCATTACCGAAATAACAGTTGTCGCTAAATTTATTTAAATATTACCGAGTGATACTGAAAAACCCGTTATCTATGAGTCATGTTGTTGGTAAATGCCTGCCCTGTCTTCAACCATTAGTCCAGTCAAATTGTGTTTTTCACAGGAAAGTTTTGGGGTAGTTTTGGTTTCTTCAATTTCATATGTTTTTTGGGGTGCTGAATCCGAATCTGAGGTTTGCCTACAAAATTTCGTGACGCAACATTGAAAATAATGCAAAAAAAAGTTTTAAAAATCTTATTTTTGAACGGGTTTTCTCTTATAACTCGAAAACTATCAACTTTTCATAAATAACCTTCCTATTCAAAATGAAAGAACATAAAATTTCCTACAAATTTTACGGTTTATGTTTTTTTCTCCGACGAACCGTTGGAGCTTAAGCGCTATTGAAAATTGTCGTATTTCGGCTGTCACCGAAAAAACCCACTTTTTCACTCCAAGACCCAAATTTATTATTAGCTTATTATTTTCTCCTACTTTTAAGTTGAATACAATGTAGACTGGTTTTAAATGTTCTGCCATCTCCAGTAATAAAAAAATATTAGTTAAAATAATTTAAAAAAATAATATACCACGTTTTAAAAACGAACTAAAAAGTACAAAAAAAATTCTCCAACCCCCATTACAGATTTATAAGCCATACAGATGCCTAACCCCTTACATATTGTTTCGAATATTTGTAATTGTGAATTTTTAATAGGTATGAAAAGACTTGTAAGATTATAAACGAAAAAGTGGGACGCTTGCAATAGATAATTGATTCAGCACCCCAAAAAACATATAAAATGGAAGAAATCTAAACTACCCCAAAACATTCCCTCGGGGGTCTCTTTTGAGCACAAATTGACTGTATTAATAGTTCAGTTTGTTGCTTTTCGCCCGTGGTGTGATGGTGAAAATCTGCATCTGGAGGAAGTTTTTAACAGCCAACAACCATATCAAATCAACTGTCCCAATCAAATATTCGGAACAGCTAATTTGATATGATATTTTGCCTGCCAACCATTTTCATTTATTAATATCTGTTCATTTGAACTTTCGACAGGATTATTCGCTTGGTTACTATCACACCACGGACGCCACATCTCAACGATATTCACTTGCGAAAAGCAACAAACAAACTGGGGGTCGAAGGCAGGCATTTACCAACAAAATACCTACAACATGACTTATAGATAACTGGTTTTTCAGTATCACTCTGCAATATTTAAATAAGTTAAGTGACAACTGTTATTTCGGTAACGGTACGTCGTAGAGCTGTGATTCAAATGGTTTTTTATTCGTCTAAGTAAGACGAAAAAAATGAGCCGTCATTCGATAATGTAGGCCTAATGTATCAATTGTTTGCAAATTGTAGTGTAACACAGAATTTCTTGGAATATTAGTCAATGCCGGCAGTCCCCCGGTTGACCGCTTCTAACAAAGGCATTGTTTGTTAATAGGTGATTAGGACGGTCCGTTCTACCTGAGGGGTGTCTCTCTACGTTTTGAGGCAACTATAATACTTGTAATACTTGCTTGTAATGGAATAATTTTAGACGTAAAAGAGGGTTTAAGTTTGTTTAGCCAATAATTCTTAAAATAATTCAAGGGTTATACCTTGATTATGATTTATAACGAAAACACTTATATTACTTAGCAAAGGTTATTTATTATAAATAATGATTTATAATAATTAATGTAGTGAACTACAGGTCTTGCACAAAGTAGCCATCTTGATTGTAGTGGATATACCATGTATGTTGTCTATGATCAAGTACATACTATTTTCACAAGGTTTATCTATGTTAATGTAGTTTATAATTTACAACATTACATCAACAAATTCAACATTCCTCTCTGATAAAATAAAAGTTCTTAATCTTTACATGATTGACTAATAATGTTAGTTTATGATATGACAATTTTACAATCTAATAGCCAAGTAAATTATTGTTAAAGAAATTAAAGTGTAAAACAAGCACAACTGTTTACTAAAATACAAATTCAATTAAAATTAAACTATTTGATCTGCACATAGTTTGTTTAGGATTGTTAACTTGTCGTCATTTTTAGTAATGTAACCATCCATTTGTTTAATTACAATATTTTTTTAAAATCTAGTTTTCTTCAAAACTTCTGATACTAACAGTATTAATTTTCCCATAAGAACAAGTATTTTTATTGAGAATATTTCCAGTTGGAAAATATATAATTAATTAAAAAAATATTTGATATTTTTTATTGTTTTCATCTTTTATGACATAAATCGTTTCTTTACTTATACATTTCCTAGGAGTTCAAGAAAGTTCTAAAGGTTTTTTTTTAAGTAACATTATGTCATTGACATTTATATCTGGTAAAGGCTTGGCTGTGTTATTATAATACTTTTGTACAGCTTTTTTGCTTCTATTTCTTAGTGCTAATAATTTTGGTTTGACTAATTTTGACTTAAGATAACTACTATTATGTGGTAAAAAGGTATTTAGATTTCGAGAAAACAATAACTTTGCTGGTGAAGGCAAATGAAGGTTTTTCAGTATTTCTATAACACAATAAAGATAAATATGGATCTGTCTTATCATAATCACATTTTTTAAAGTATCCCTTTAGCTATTTTAACAGCTGCTAATGCTGAGCCATTTGATGTGAATGTTTTGGGCTTATTATTATATGTTTGTATTCATAATCATTTACATTTTGTTTAAATAAATTATTAGCAGTAGATTGAGATCCAGCATCAGTAACTAATGTTTAAGGAATGCCATGCCTTGCAAAAATGTATTAAAACTTTTTTATTACAGATTACTTGTAATATCAGGTAAAGAGACAAGTTCAATATATTTAGAATAATAGTACATATGACTAAAAATATTTACTGTTTTTATATTCAAACTAGTGGACCCAACAATAATTCGCTATAGCTTGATTTAATTTTAGTTTTAAATTCCATTTAATTATTTTGACTAAAGTAATCGAATTTTAAAACGTTTTTATGCCACTTAAGAATATTACACAAATTTAGATTTAAGTTTGTAGGAAGTTAGTGCAATTTATTTTTATTGTATAGGGGTAGCTACTCCATTTTAAACTCTTTGGTTGTTCTATAAACAATCATGGTACTAATATGTGTAAAGGGTGAAATTAGTTGAGTAGTTTTTGAGAATATAATAATATTGCATAATTTTTGAAGTTTTTCTTGTAGGATAATAGTTTAATTTATATTTATTTTGTAGGGATAATAACCCCATTTCAACCCGTTAGACTAAGGTAACTGTAATGTCTAAACAATCCTGGTAATGATAGATCTATGGTTAAACTGTGAAAGTTTTAGTGAACTCGGTCAAATAGTTTTGAGTCTCTAGATAAACCTGGGAAATTAGACCAAAATCATCCAGAGTAACTAAATATTTTTCTACAGCACCGATCGAGATGCAGTTTCGGCATTGTATTCGGAGAAGTATCAGGAAAAAAGTCTACATAATACCCTGTCGGCAGACAAAAAGTGCATTTTGGGCATGCATAAAGTGCATCTAAAAGTGCATCATTTTCTATAATTTATAAAAATTGTTTGAACTCATGAAAACTTATCAAAATATGTATACAGGGGTTTTAAGGATCACAGATTCCGAATCTGCCCTTGAAAAATATGTCCGACCACGCTGGGACCCCCATTTAGGCAGGGG
>JAGFPH010020678.1:0-14008 GCA_018207615.1 Philaenus spumarius | reverse complement strand
TTAAAGAAGTAAATTCATTAAATCGTAAATTCAAATTTTCATTAAAGTATAAGTTAAATTAAATTGAGAAATAAAATATTAAAATAAATTATAATTAATTAAGAGATTAGTTCTGCCTTATAGTTTAAAAAAGTTATTATTTTAATTGAGAAGAAAGTTATTATTTGGTTTTATTTGAAAAATATGAAATACAAGAATTTTGTTTTATGTTTAAAATTAGAAAAAAGAAATGATTAAAGTTTTATTTTGTTTTATAAAAGGTTATTATTTACAAAAACACCTAGTATTCAAATATCCCAATAGTTTATGAATTTTAGATTAAGAATTGATAAAGTGAAATTTCATAAAATAATTGCAAGCACAAATAAGCAATTTACAAGGTTAGTTCCAGTGTACTCACTCTTCAGAGGTTTACAAAAAGTAAAATTATTAACTTGTGTTCTTACTGAGCTAAAATTAAAAATAAATTACTGGAAGTATAAAGTAAAGTTTTTTGTCAGAATAGTCAGTGAACTGAATATTCGACACATAGTTATTTCACCTAGGCCAAACAAAGTGAGATTGCCTATAAGACTTCCAGTAGGTGGAAATAACTTATTCTCCAACGAAGAATTTTCTAAAAAGAGGATTCATTGTAGAATTGGCGCTGCCAGCGTGAAAAATAACGCGTTGCAGTTGTGGCCAAAACAAATTATTCTACAACTTAATTCCTCTAAAACAGTTATTCGTTGTAGAATTGGCGCCCTTCGGTGTTGGCCGATTTCACTTGTGGTTAAAAAGTTAACCAAAAGTAAAAATAGGTCAAAGAACTAACGTAAAATTATTTGTGCTTAAAACTGTGTATGTTAGCTTTAGAATTGTGTTTAATATTAAGCCATACTACTGCTATTTCCCGTGTCTGAAATATTTCCCGGTTTCGTGTCTTATTAAGGTTCAGAGGGGGAGTGAAAATTAAACAAATAATAATAATTAACCAGTATATTAAATTTGTCGCGGTAAAATCGGAAGCTTGGGGGGCGTAGGCCTAAAAAATAGGTGTAAAATTAATTAAAAATAATTGGGAGTTTTCCGACGCGACAGATAAAAACAAAGTTAAAAAGTTTAAAAAATTAAACATAATTTAAAAAAAGTTAAAACAATTAAAAAGTAAATATGGCGGATAAGGCGATGAAAGAGTTCTTCGAACAATACAAAAAGGATAAAGAAGAAAGGGCGAAGAAAGATAAAGAAGAACTGGAGGCCAGGGCGAAACGGGAGGAGGCCAGGCGGAAAGAAAAGCAAGAAGAGTTGGCGGCCAGGCAGCAGAGGGAACAGGAAGAACGGGAAAGGAAAGAGGAAAGAAGACGGCTCAAGGATGAAAAAATCCGGGAAGAAAAGGCAGCAGAAAGGCTACAGCGAGAGAAGGAGCAGAAAGAGTTATACAAAGTTATTTCTGGAAAGCTGGGAGACCTGGAACGAAGCCTGGAGGAAGAAAGCGTGAGGTGTAAGGAACAACACACCAAGGGAGAAGAGAAGATTAGGGAAGTTGAAGGCGCTATCCATTTTCTGGAGGAAACCACAACCACCATAAAGGACAACGTAGACAAAGGGTTCCGGACAATGGAAAGTCGGGTGCAGAGCGTTGAAACGAAAATAGGAAACGTGATAAGCCAGGGAAGTGGGAGTAGGAATGTAGGAATTGTAATGCCGCGGTTTGACAGCGAAGTAAATAAAATTGAATTTTGGGGAAATAGTAAAGAGAGGCCGAAACAATTTTTAAGAGAAATAGAAGGGTTAATGGACGAATTGAATCCTTATTTAGAAGATAGGGAGAAAATAAAATTCATAAGACGCCATCTAAAGGGATACGCACTCGAATGGTATAATATAACAGATCGCGATGAGATGAAGTATGCCGAGTTTAGGGAGGGTTTTTTGAGTAATTACTGGTCGCTCCAAAAACAAAAAGCGGTCAGGAATTATATAGAAAATAATAGGTATGTAGAAAGGGGAAACGCTAGCAGAACCGAATATTTCTGTATGGTAGTAAACAAAGCGCGAGATTTAGAACCCCCCCCTACCTGAAGGTTTCCTTGTATTCACGGTGATGCAACATTTCAGCGAGCAAATAAGACTAGCCAGCATAGGTAAACCTAGCGAAACCATTCAAGACGCGATAGAGTTCTTAAATAATGTAGACATGATTGAGGAAAATCGGCGAAGTAGACCCCAGGACGCTCAGGAAACGGAAAACAGGCATAATTTCACACCTCGGAGTAACCCACCAATCCACAGATCCTATGCTCAAAACCCAAGTAACTCTAATCACCCAAACTCCAATAAACCACGTCCTTCCAACTCAAATCCTAACCAGAAGCCGAAAAACTAAGAAATGAGGTTCTGACAAAGGATGGATTTTTTCGGAATGACAGGGCCGATGAAAAAACAAAAAAACAAAAAAATAATACTAAAAAATTAAATACGCGTGTAAACACCGAAAAATTAGGAAATAAAAAAGTTACTCCTTATAGTGGAATCGAACCTGAAGTAGGCGGAAAAATCGTCGAAAAGGAGCGCGAACGTCAGCCTACGCAAGTAGGTAGTTTAAATGTAAATATTAGGGAAGACTTGTTAGATAATAGAGACGAACCAGTTATAGAAGAAAAACCGTTAGAAGAAATACCCGCGATTCCCGTAGAACTTGGAACGAATGCTAGTTACATGGAAATTGACACCGGAGCGGAAGTAAGCGTTATCCAGCAAGATTACCTTGAGCAATTGAAGGCGGAAGATGTCAAAATCTTAGAACTACCGGTAGCGTGTTTAGAGATAATTGGTGCATTAAAAGGAAAGGTGCAAAAAATCAGCAAGCAAGTCCTAATCGAAGTTAAACTGGTTGACAAAAGCGTAGATTTACAATTTTTGGTAGTAAAAGGTCTAAAATCTAGAATAATTATGGGATGTGACCTTTTATATAGTTTACAGGCAAAAATAAACATGCAAGAAAAATTTGCAATGTTCAAAATAGGTCAGGAAAATGTTAAACTCCCGTTTATTGATAAAAAAGTTGCAATAACACGGTTAAAAGGAAAATGTTTTAATATTAATTCCCGATACTATAAAACCAATAAAAAGAGCAATTTAATTAAATCGGAGGTAATTAAATCCGACGAAGTCGAGGCAACGAATACTACACTCAAAACAAATAAAGTAAAGATAAATCAAAATAGTATGAACGAGTTAGTAAACAAAGCTGAAATCGTTAATGAACCGGAAGTAGGTGAGACAGGCATTAATGATGTAATGGAAGGGAAGTGCGGCAGCAGTCAAGACAGGAAGCCGGAGACAACAGCTAGGAAAAACAATAAGGTTAGGATACAAAACGAAGAGAGGTTGAATAAGATGATATCGAGGGAGGTGTCAGTTCAACGAAGGAAGGGGCAGAAAGCCAAACAAAATATCGTACCGAAGATGCTATCAAAAGAAGCCAAGGACGAGATTCCGCGTGATAGGGCATTAAAAAGGGTTAATGTTCCAATTAATGTTAGGTATAATGGTGAAAAGATTCCAATTACCAACAAAGCGTCGCGGCGCAGTCAATGTATCCATAACTGTGAATATTCTAGTAAACGTTGTAATCCAAATAAGGCGAAGTCAAGCACTACACTACACTGCAATTTTTCCGACCACTCGATGAATAATAAAAATAATAAAAAATATAAAAACAATAAACCAACTTATAAAGAATTAATATCTGTAGGAGGAGCAGAAACGCGTAACCAAAATCTACCGTTTAGAATGCGTGGAAAAATATCGAAAGTTAGATTTAAAAACACTGCTACTTCTGATGTAAATAAGACTAAATTAAGTAGGAAACACATTAGGTTCAAAGAGAAAGTAGGCCTAATTGAAGATCAGCTGTGTGGTCTTAGACAAGGAGGGGAGACGGTAACCCGAGCAAAAGGGCATGTAGCGGTTCCAATGAAGTAATGCACTGCGCGGGAAAAGATAACATCCCTTGCGATATAGCAAGCAGAATGTACGAAAACAGCGTAAGACAGGAAGACCAACGGAGAGTGCGAATCCAACAAATAAGGATGAATCCAGGTTTTACACAATTATTGCAGGATTGGAGAAACCGACAGATGGCGAACCCTGAATGCTTAGAAATAATACAGGATATTGTAAATAAAGTAGATTATAGAATTGAAAATAATGTATTATGTAAAATTGTAAATGGAATATTGAAAATTGTAGTACCAGAGAACGCGGTAAAAGAATTCATAAAACACGTGCACGAAACGTACGGTCACGCAGGAAGAAATAAGATATATAATATGATTAAAAATAGGTGGCATTTTAAATATGTGAACAATCGAATTGTGGAAGAGATTAGAAAGTGCGATATTTGTCAAAGAGCGAAATACCCGAACCAATATTTAATAGGTCAAAGTAGGCCAATCATAACAAATACTATAGGCCGAGTAGTGGCGATTGATTTCTTAGGACCACTACCAAGAGGTTTAGGAAATGTACAACATATATTAGTGGTAGTGGATATTTTCTCTAAATATGTAAAACTTTACACAGTAAGAAATCCTACAACCGAAAATAGTATAGATAAAATGAGGCAGTACTTTGCAGAAGTTGGCAAACCCGAGAGTATCCTAACAGATTATGGCAAGGCGTTTACTTCAGGGAATTGGAAGGAGTAGATCCAGGAAGAAAGAGTTCGGCATGTACTTATCCCTATAAGACATCCACAAGTAAATCTGGCGGAGAGGGTGAACCGAGAAATTGTGCGAATGCTTAGAACATATTGCTACAACCGACAGGCAAATTGGAAACAATACCTAGAATATATACAGGATGTTCTAAACACAACGCCGCACGACACCACAGGATACACCCCTCAGGAAATACAGTTTGGCCAGGAGGCGAGGTACGTGTGGGATGAAGTCTTCCCGAGGGAACAACCAAATCCAGGAGGAGAAACGGTACGCGAAAAACACCAGAAGTGCCAGGCCAGGATCATAAGGGCCGGAAACCAACGAGCTGCTAAACAAAACCATGGTCGCAGATTTACAAACTTCAATGTAGGGGATTTAGTGTTAGTAACACAGAACACTAGCATTATGGCGAGTAAATTTAAAGGCGAGACCAGAAAACTGTTTCTTTTATACACAGGACCTTTCCGAATAAATGAAAGAGTAGGAAATAAAACCTATATTATAGAAGACCGGGTTACAGGAAGAATAAAGGGAAAATACGATGTTCGAGATCTCAAACCATATATTCAATAAGTAAAGTTGTCATCCAAGAATAAATTAACACTGTAAATATTATTGTTTTGAAGAAAAGGTAGGCCTAATGCATAAAGTGATTAGCCATACTGGGGAATCCCAAATGTAAATATTTTGATTGAATGTAAACACAAGCGGTGCGATGAGATTGTAAAGGGCAGAGAACAAATTAGCCAGGAGGGGATGTTTGAAAACAGCTGAGTGGAAACAAGATCAAGGTCAGGCAGTGGGGAGAGAGAACAGTACGCTGCAATGAATTAAGTAGGCCTAAATAAATAACGCGACTCATTGATAGATACAGGGTAAGGCCTAAGCACTTTTCGAATACACGCAAAGGCATTGCTTGTTGTTTAAAGTAAATTGTACATACAGATCCAGGAATAAAACGTTTGATTGAAACCTACAAACAATTCAGGAGCCTGGAATGTCCTAATATACGAGAAAGGGGTATATAGGGGTTGCATATTACTTGGAAAAAAGGTAATTATGCGTAAAATTAGTTAGGAGAGTCTAAGTAGTTAAGATTCTGGAAGGAAGGAAGTAAGCTAAAACCTAGGAATCAATTAAGGAAAGGAAACTGTAATGGAAAATTATAAAGGAGGATACTAGGGAAAAGCAAAGGAAAACTATTTAGTACACTTAAAAAGAAAAAAAAAAAAGAAAAAAAAAAACTCTCAATTATTATAGTTGAAGCCACTTAGGCAAATAAATAAAAATTGTCAAACCATAAAGGGTAAAATAATGTAAAACGTATAAAACGCGGATTATAAAAATTCGGGAAGTATGAATGCGGGGAAATAACAGTAGTATAAAAACGTAACCCAGTAGAATATTGTTAGTTTGTTATCAGGCAGATTAAAATGTGTCCCTGTATTTATATAAGTAGTGTAAAGGATAAACATGTGGTTTCAGTGGAAGTGATCTCATCCTGTGAGCATTTCAAAAAGGAAATGTATACCATGGTATATTATGTAAATGTAATTTCAGATTATGGAGAGTAAGAAGAACCATGAAAAGTATAGTATAAAATGTATAAAAATATTATGAATGTGTGATATGTAGATTGTTAGATTAGGAAGGCAGAACTAGATATAAGAATGAAATAAGATATAAGGAAAATGAAAAAGGAATGATATTATATTTAAAAGGTTTCAATATCTTGGGTTTTTGGCGGAGCCGATCAAACCAGATATCTTAAGAGGGGTAGCTTACAACGGACAAAACTCGTTGTAGGTCTTGAGTTTAAATTTGCAATTAATTTTGTAAGTTTGAATAAAATGGACTTGCCGGGAGTTAAAGCCAAATGTAGGTCACGAGATCAGCATGTATACGCGGGCGGTCTGTTATCGGGTAGAATTAAACTTTTGGACCCTGCCTGTCTGAAAAGGATTGGGAACTTATAAAAATTACTTAAAAGATTCCTACGGGAAGCCAAAATCCAAGATTTGAATAAAAAATAAAAATCTTCGGGAAATGCATTACGCTAACCGCGGGTGTATTTACTGCAAGATTAGATATTAAAAAATCATAAAGTTACGTAAGATACGAGCTTTCAAAGAATGAGAAAATTTTCAAAATTCCTCTAATTTAAAAAAGAAAAGGTTTTTTAGGCTTTTCTTAAAAAGACCTAAAATAAAGGTGAAATAAGTTTTAGCGAAATTTTGTCATATAAAAAAGTTAATGGTAATTCATAAAGTTTAAAGGATAAAAAAGTAGGTTAAAAATAAAGTTCTTTAAATTCTAACTAAAACAAGTTTTAGTATTGATAAATGTAAAATATAATGTAAAAGAAAAACTAGAAAATTTATAAAAGGAAAAAGGTGATAGAATTTGCACCTTTACAGCTAATGGAAAATTTAAACTCAAACTTTAAACAATTCAAAATAGTAAATAGTATGAAAATGAAGTAGTTATGTAAAAATAATCCAGTATTTGAAATATGTTTCGGGAGTAAAGTAAAACCCTAGGTTGTGAAAAATCGTTGAAGTCCCTAACTCCACAGCAAGACAACCAGAAGCAGAAATGAGATGAAAATCCGGCTAGTGAATGAAAACCAATGGACAAGAAAAGTGGAAAAAGAAAAACCGAAAGAAGTGTAAAATTAAGACTTTTCCGGGAAAAATCGCCGCGGAAAAACGCGCGCGGGTCGTGTACGCGAACCAGGAGTCGTACGAACGTCACTCGAGTTCGTGTGGAAAGGTAACAACGAGCTGAGGAAAATGATGTCAGTTTCAGGAAAATCGGATAAAACCTGGAAGGGTTACATGGAAAAAGGATTTCCATAGCACAAAACTGAGGGAAGCCAGATAAGAACGCAAGACAGTAGAGGGGAGGTCCAAAGACGAGACTGATGGAAGGAGAACAGGGTGACCAGTTTACTAAAATGGGCGTACTCAAAGAAACAATAGAAACTTAATTAAAACAAAGGCTAAATCATGTTACAAAATTATGAAAAAATTATAATAAAATTCAGGATGAAAAGTTACATAGACTAGTAGTTTGAAATTGGCGAAAAAATGGATTTTAAAGCATTATGGAAATACAGTGGTAGAAAGCTTAGGTTGGCAATGAAATAGTGCCGAAAAACATTATATAAACGATTGCTCGGGGAAACTCGGGATGGATTATTATTTCTGCGATGTAAGTTAACGCATCGAGAGCAGATACTTGTTTTTTTTATAAAATACTTTAGCGTGCTAGAAGCTGAGTATTTTCTTCGTTAAACTTTAAATTTTTATAACAAGTAAGAAGATACGGCATAGCGGTTATCATCTGGGATGCAGCAACAGACATCGAATTAACTCTACAAGAACGTCAGTGGCAACTTAGTCTATACAAGTTGGCCTAACTTGGGATTTCTGGAAGAAAAACATAGCCCACAGGACAGCTGATACATGGAGTGATTCGTATAGCTTCCAGACAGGACTCCAGGATACCACCAGGCGGCCACCAGGACATGCAACTGTAGCTATGAGGGAATAGACGAACCGGGATAGCAGACACGGCATCACCACATCCATCTTTAAGAAGACATCCATCATACATCCAGACAACCCTACAGGACTCCACCTTCACCCACAAGACAACTCTATCAGCACGCAGAACATCTGTAGCTTGTCATCACTAGACAGCGTTCGCGGATTTCACCACAACGTCGCGACGCCTGGACAAGTGTGAAAAGGTCGGTAGAAGCGTAAAATACGTTAGTCCCCATTAAATTGCCTGAAGTAAATTCAAATAAATTTATTTTAAATACTGGGTTACGTAGGATGTTAGATTAAGAAATATTTGTAATTAATTAAAGAAGTAAATTCATTAAATCGTAAATTCAAATTTTCATTAAAGTATAAGTTAAATTAAATTGAGAAATAAAATATTAAAATAAATTATAATTAATTAAGAGATTAGTTCTGCCTTATAGTTTAAAAAAGTTATTATTTTAATTGAGAAGAAAGTTATTATTTGGTTTTATTTGAAAAATATGAAATACAAGAATTTTGTTTTATGTTTAAAATTAGAAAAAAGAAATGATTAAAGTTTTATTTTGTTTTATAAAAGGTTATTATTTACAAAAACACCTAGTATTCAAATATCCCAATAGTTTATGAATTTTAGATTAAGAATTGATAAAGTGAAATTTCATAAAATAATTGCAAGCACAAATAAGCAATTTACAAGGTTAGTTCCAGTGTACTCACTCTTCAGAGGTTTACAAAAAGTAAAATTATTAACTTGTGTTCTTACTGAGCTAAAATTAAAAATAAATTACTGGAAGTATAAAGTAAAGTTTTTTGTCAGAATAGTCAGTGAACTGAATATTCGACACATAGTTATTTCACCTAGGCCAAACAAAGTGAGATTGCCTATAAGACTTCCAGTAGGTGGAAATAACTTATTCTCCAACGAAGAATTTTCTAAAAAGAGGATTCATTGTAGAATTGGCGCTGCCAGCGTGAAAAATAACGCGTTGCAGTTGTGGCCAAAACAAATTATTCTACAACTTAATTCCTCTAAAACAGTTATTCGTTGTAGAATTGGCGCCCTTCGGTGTTGGCCGATTTCACTTGTGGTTAAAAAGTTAACCAAAAGTAAAAATAGGTCAAAGAACTAACGTAAAATTATTTGTGCTTAAAACTGTGTATGTTAGCTTTAGAATTGTGTTTAATATTAAGCCATACTACTGCTATTTCCCGTGTCTGAAATATTTCCCGGTTTCGTGTCTTATTAAGGTTCAGAGGGGGAGTGAAAATTAAACAAATAATAATAATTAACCAGTATATTAAATTTGTCGCGGTAAAATCGGAAGCTTGGGGGGCGTAGGCCTAAAAAATAGGTGTAAAATTAATTAAAAATAATTGGGAGTTTTCCGACGCGACAGATAAAAACAAAGTTAAAAAGTTTAAAAAATTAAACATAATTTAAAAAAAGTTAAAACAATTAAAAAGTAAATATGGCGGATAAGGCGATGAAAGAGTTCTTCGAACAATACAAAAAGGATAAAGAAGAAAGGGCGAAGAAAGATAAAGAAGAACTGGAGGCCAGGGCGAAACGGGAGGAGGCCAGGCGGAAAGAAAAGCAAGAAGAGTTGGCGGCCAGGCAGCAGAGGGAACAGGAAGAACGGGAAAGGAAAGAGGAAAGAAGACGGCTCAAGGATGAAAAAATCCGGGAAGAAAAGGCAGCAGAAAGGCTACAGCGAGAGAAGGAGCAGAAAGAGTTATACAAAGTTATTTCTGGAAAGCTGGGAGACCTGGAACGAAGCCTGGAGGAAGAAAGCGTGAGGTGTAAGGAACAACACACCAAGGGAGAAGAGAAGATTAGGGAAGTTGAAGGCGCTATCCATTTTCTGGAGGAAACCACAACCACCATAAAGGACAACGTAGACAAAGGGTTCCGGACAATGGAAAGTCGGGTGCAGAGCGTTGAAACGAAAATAGGAAACGTGATAAGCCAGGGAAGTGGGAGTAGGAATGTAGGAATTGTAATGCCGCGGTTTGACAGCGAAGTAAATAAAATTGAATTTTGGGGAAATAGTAAAGAGAGGCCGAAACAATTTTTAAGAGAAATAGAAGGGTTAATGGACGAATTGAATCCTTATTTAGAAGATAGGGAGAAAATAAAATTCATAAGACGCCATCTAAAGGGATACGCACTCGAATGGTATAATATAACAGATCGCGATGAGATGAAGTATGCCGAGTTTAGGGAGGGTTTTTTGAGTAATTACTGGTCGCTCCAAAAACAAAAAGCGGTCAGGAATTATATAGAAAATAATAGGTATGTAGAAAGGGGAAACGCTAGCAGAACCGAATATTTCTGTATGGTAGTAAACAAAGCGCGAGATTTAGAACCCCCCCCTACCTGAAGGTTTCCTTGTATTCACGGTGATGCAACATTTCAGCGAGCAAATAAGACTAGCCAGCATAGGTAAACCTAGCGAAACCATTCAAGACGCGATAGAGTTCTTAAATAATGTAGACATGATTGAGGAAAATCGGCGAAGTAGACCCCAGGACGCTCAGGAAACGGAAAACAGGCATAATTTCACACCTCGGAGTAACCCACCAATCCACAGATCCTATGCTCAAAACCCAAGTAACTCTAATCACCCAAACTCCAATAAACCACGTCCTTCCAACTCAAATCCTAACCAGAAGCCGAAAAACTAAGAAATGAGGTTCTGACAAAGGATGGATTTTTTCGGAATGACAGGGCCGATGAAAAAACAAAAAAACAAAAAAATAATACTAAAAAATTAAATACGCGTGTAAACACCGAAAAATTAGGAAATAAAAAAGTTACTCCTTATAGTGGAATCGAACCTGAAGTAGGCGGAAAAATCGTCGAAAAGGAGCGCGAACGTCAGCCTACGCAAGTAGGTAGTTTAAATGTAAATATTAGGGAAGACTTGTTAGATAATAGAGACGAACCAGTTATAGAAGAAAAACCGTTAGAAGAAATACCCGCGATTCCCGTAGAACTTGGAACGAATGCTAGTTACATGGAAATTGACACCGGAGCGGAAGTAAGCGTTATCCAGCAAGATTACCTTGAGCAATTGAAGGCGGAAGATGTCAAAATCTTAGAACTACCGGTAGCGTGTTTAGAGATAATTGGTGCATTAAAAGGAAAGGTGCAAAAAATCAGCAAGCAAGTCCTAATCGAAGTTAAACTGGTTGACAAAAGCGTAGATTTACAATTTTTGGTAGTAAAAGGTCTAAAATCTAGAATAATTATGGGATGTGACCTTTTATATAGTTTACAGGCAAAAATAAACATGCAAGAAAAATTTGCAATGTTCAAAATAGGTCAGGAAAATGTTAAACTCCCGTTTATTGATAAAAAAGTTGCAATAACACGGTTAAAAGGAAAATGTTTTAATATTAATTCCCGATACTATAAAACCAATAAAAAGAGCAATTTAATTAAATCGGAGGTAATTAAATCCGACGAAGTCGAGGCAACGAATACTACACTCAAAACAAATAAAGTAAAGATAAATCAAAATAGTATGAACGAGTTAGTAAACAAAGCTGAAATCGTTAATGAACCGGAAGTAGGTGAGACAGGCATTAATGATGTAATGGAAGGGAAGTGCGGCAGCAGTCAAGACAGGAAGCCGGAGACAACAGCTAGGAAAAACAATAAGGTTAGGATACAAAACGAAGAGAGGTTGAATAAGATGATATCGAGGGAGGTGTCAGTTCAACGAAGGAAGGGGCAGAAAGCCAAACAAAATATCGTACCGAAGATGCTATCAAAAGAAGCCAAGGACGAGATTCCGCGTGATAGGGCATTAAAAAGGGTTAATGTTCCAATTAATGTTAGGTATAATGGTGAAAAGATTCCAATTACCAACAAAGCGTCGCGGCGCAGTCAATGTATCCATAACTGTGAATATTCTAGTAAACGTTGTAATCCAAATAAGGCGAAGTCAAGCACTACACTACACTGCAATTTTTCCGACCACTCGATGAATAATAAAAATAATAAAAAATATAAAAACAATAAACCAACTTATAAAGAATTAATATCTGTAGGAGGAGCAGAAACGCGTAACCAAAATCTACCGTTTAGAATGCGTGGAAAAATATCGAAAGTTAGATTTAAAAACACTGCTACTTCTGATGTAAATAAGACTAAATTAAGTAGGAAACACATTAGGTTCAAAGAGAAAGTAGGCCTAATTGAAGATCAGCTGTGTGGTCTTAGACAAGGAGGGGAGACGGTAACCCGAGCAAAAGGGCATGTAGCGGTTCCAATGAAGTAATGCACTGCGCGGGAAAAGATAACATCCCTTGCGATATAGCAAGCAGAATGTACGAAAACAGCGTAAGACAGGAAGACCAACGGAGAGTGCGAATCCAACAAATAAGGATGAATCCAGGTTTTACACAATTATTGCAGGATTGGAGAAACCGACAGATGGCGAACCCTGAATGCTTAGAAATAATACAGGATATTGTAAATAAAGTAGATTATAGAATTGAAAATAATGTATTATGTAAAATTGTAAATGGAATATTGAAAATTGTAGTACCAGAGAACGCGGTAAAAGAATTCATAAAACACGTGCACGAAACGTACGGTCACGCAGGAAGAAATAAGATATATAATATGATTAAAAATAGGTGGCATTTTAAATATGTGAACAATCGAATTGTGGAAGAGATTAGAAAGTGCGATATTTGTCAAAGAGCGAAATACCCGAACCAATATTTAATAGGTCAAAGTAGGCCAATCATAACAAATACTATAGGCCGAGTAGTGGCGATTGATTTCTTAGGACCACTACCAAGAGGTTTAGGAAATGTACAACATATATTAGTGGTAGTGGATATTTTCTCTAAATATGTAAAACTTTACACAGTAAGAAATCCTACAACCGAAAATAGTATAGATAAAATGAGGCAGTACTTTGCAGAAGTTGGCAAACCCGAGAGTATCCTAACAGATTATGGCAAGGCGTTTACTTCAGGGAATTGGAAGGAGTAGATCCAGGAAGAAAGAGTTCGGCATGTACTTATCCCTATAAGACATCCACAAGTAAATCTGGCGGAGAGGGTGAACCGAGAAATTGTGCGAATGCTTAGAACATATTGCTACAACCGACAGGCAAATTGGAAACAATACCTAGAATATATACAGGATGTTCTAAACACAACGCCGCACGACACCACAGGATACACCCCTCAGGAAATACAGTTTGGCCAGGAGGCGAGGTACGTGTGGGATGAAGTCTTCCCGAGGGAACAACCAAATCCAGGAGGAGAAACGGTACGCGAAAAACACCAGAAGTGCCAGGCCAGGATCATAAGGGCCGGAAACCAACGAGCTGCTAAACAAAACCATGGTCGCAGATTTACAAACTTCAATGTAGGGGATTTAGTGTTAGTAACACAGAACACTAGCATTATGGCGAGTAAATTTAAAGGCGAGACCAGAAAACTGTTTCTTTTATACACAGGACCTTTCCGAATAAATGAAAGAGTAGGAAATAAAACCTATATTATAGAAGACCGGGTTACAGGAAGAATAAAGGGAAAATACGATGTTCGAGATCTCAAACCATATATTCAATAAGTAAAGTTGTCATCCAAGAATAAATTAACACTGTAAATATTATTGTTTTGAAGAAAAGGTAGGCCTAATGCATAAAGTGATTAGCCATACTGGGGAATCCCAAATGTAAATATTTTGATTGAATGTAAACACAAGCGGTGCGATGA
>JAGFPH010020674.1:2303-14012 GCA_018207615.1 Philaenus spumarius | reverse complement strand
CATAAAGGGGGTTGTTTTTCAAAATTTTTTAGTGCATCTATACAGGCCTAATTGACGTGTTTGTTTCAAATTTGTTCGAAATTGATGGAATAGTTACCTCTCTAGATAATAATAATAATAATAATAATATATATTAGTTAATCTCCTACTTTAATAAATCACCTCTCCTACCCCACATACAATTATGAAGTCACAGTGAATCTGTTTAATCCTTATATATAATTCTGTAAGCAAAATTTTAGATTCAAAATTGTGGGAATTTGGTAAATCGGAGGATGATGGGAGAGGTGTCAAATTAAAGGTATCGATTCAAGAAACGAGGGAAAAATATAAGTTTTTTCTAAAATTAAAAACTAAGGGGTTTTCGAGATACCCGAAAAACGAAAAATCCCCATAAGAAATAGACGAGAATTTAAAAACATACAACAGCTGTTCTGCAGTTTACATTAAAACATTTGGTATTAAATAAATAAATTAAAAACATAAAACAGCTGTTCTGCAGTTTACATTAAAACATTTGGTATTAAATAAATAAATTAAATACATAAAACAGCTGTTCTGTAAAATAATATGACAGTTAAAGTAAATTATATTTTTAAATAAAATCTGCTACTTATTAACCCATAAAAGATACACGTTGACACACACATAGAGAAACCTGATAAGTGTGATTTTTGGAAGGTTGTATGGCTGTCCTATTAACTCTTCATACATTTATACTAATATCATAAAGAGGTAAAGTTTGTTTGTTTGTATGTAGGGGGTAATCTCTGGCACTACTGAACCGATTGAAAAAATAGTTTTACTGATAAAAAGCAACACTTTACCTGAGTAACATAGGCTATAATTCATTTCGATAAAAACCTTTTTTTATTTCAATATTTGTAAATTTAGTCGGAAAAAATTCTTAGGTTAGGCCTAGAATGATAAACCAACACATGTATTTACCAATTTATTACCATAACAATAAATTGAATAAAAAAACAGATAATATACAGCTGTCTGTTCCAATATTTCCATTAACAGCTGATTTCAAAATTTGAAGCAATTATTTTTGTATTTCTAGATTTTAGGTTAGGGTTTTAAAGTGTAGTCCTGAGCCTTGTTGGTTCTTTTAACCATTATTATAACTGCTGTTGTGAAATATAAGAAATAATTTGATTTGAACATTTATCATTATTTATTATCTTAATTTTGAGGTTATTATTATTAATCATATAACTTTATTATAAATAAAACATAACATTTGTTTTTAGAAGGTTCCATTGGGGGTTGGCGTGCGGAGCACGCAGGGGTATCCCCTAGTAATTTAAATATGTTTGTAAGAAAGTATGTGCCAGTTCCTGGTACCGTTTATTGATTTTAAAGGTGTTCATAAGAAAACAGTTAAATACTTTTCACCAACACTACATGTTTGAAAGCTAGTGAAGTTTCGACGCTGATCTATATGTTGAGACGAGATAGTATCAATGCTTTAAGTGCAGTATACTCTTATAATTACAGGGTGTTCAAAAATTCTGAGAATGGCTTAATATTTGGTATGTAAGGAAAATTGGAAGGTAGGTATGATTAAGGAACCTACTCTATGTAAAAATACTATTTTATTAATATGTAAAAAAAATTTCTCCCATCTTGAATCTGCCTTTTTGAATGTAAATTTTTTATAAATATTAAAGTGGTCATCTGATACATAATTTCAATGTAAAAATTTAAGAGAAAATCAATGTTAAAAACCGCACATCCATATCTTAAACCGTTGTGAATATAATTGCAATATACATAGAGTAGGTCTTCAATCACACCTACCTTAAAATTTTCCTTATATACCAAATATTAAGCAGTTCTCAGACTTTTCCCCTTCCACGTATTTTCGTATTTAACATAAAAAATGTAATTGTATATTTCTAAATTTAGTGATCACTTTTAAATGATTTGTACGAACTTTTATCTATTGATCAATCCACACCTAAATGAAACAATCAAACGAAATCTCGCACCATCAGCGAGAACATATAGGCCTACATTTGAAAATTTTAAACAATTGAATTAAATTCCTTATCCTAAAATAAATAATTTTGTCAGTAATGTTAATCTACAAAATAGTTATAATTGAATACTTGTAGGCCACAGTGCAAGCCTAAGTGTTTAAGACCCTTACCACCCCTTGGATGTTTACCAAGATACCTCACCAGTACCTGACCTAACATCGCCTCTTTGAGCCGGCATTTCCTTGTTTTATTAGGGCTAATAAATATGACTACCCATTGTGCGGCAAAGGTAACAATAGGTATGCTATAAATTAATATTTGATAGTTTTAATACAATCTGTCATGGCTATCACATATAGTATAAAGGAGACAATACTAAAACATATACTTTTCTGTGTTAAGTAGATTAGTTATTCTGATAGCACTGCCATAAGACTTTTGTGTATAATTCTTGCAAAAAAAGTTATTTTTTTAGAATGTGTGTTTAAAAAAATATATATTTCTTGTGGGTAAAGAACAAAAGGTCTTTAGTTTGTGCTAGCATAATACAAATTGAGTAGCAGCATAGTGCATAAGTAAATCGAGTGTCAGTCATCAGTACCCATAGGTTAAAACATAATTAACTCTGATGTTGGTTCTAACTGTAGAAGCTGGACGAGAGAGTTAAAACTCACATTTAAACATTCTATACCCCATTCTATATGAAGTAATTCTTGCGATAAAGTAATCGTTTTTACCACAAGATATTTAATATTTTCTTCCGTTTTAAATAAATTGTAAAATAGCCAATCATTAAGCCTGCGGTATTAAAAAAGTGCCTACAAAAATTACAATTTATTGTTTCAACAGTTGCCGAAATGTAGTAACAAGTTTTCTTATTTTCTACGATTTAAAATAAATAACCAAAACATGTATTCCAGTTATTTCTAACGACACAAAATAAAAACATTCCTATCAAATTTTACGTTTCTAGTTGTTGCCGTTACTAAGTATGATGACGAGTTTTTCAGAAGAGTTTTCATATGTTCTGCAGTTTAAGAATAATTATCAAAATGTGTAATTAGTGTAATGTGTTACGGCATAAAAAGAAACATTTCTAGAAAATTGTAAGTTTTCAACTTCAGCCATCAATGAAATATAGTCAAAAATTTTCCGAAAGATTTAAATATTTTCTTCCGTTTTAAAAATTATAAATTAAAAATAGGTATCCTTCGTTATCTCCAAAGGCGCAGAAAAAACATTTCTACAAATATTTTGCATCCTTAGTTTTAGCCACTATGCAGATATCGTAACAAGTTTTCCAAAACTGTTTCTTATTTTCTTCTGTTTTTAAATAAAAAACTAAACGATGTTTTCCTGGTTTATGGCAAAGTCAAAACACTCCGACCATAATTTACAGCTTCTATTTTCTATCAAGCTGAACTATAGTAAAGAGTTTTCCAAAAGAGTTAAGAGACGTTTAACATTACAAAATAAAAATAAACATACATTAAATTTTTCTTTTATTGTTTTAGTTTTAGTAATAGCCGGGATAGGGTTTCTGGAAAATAATGCTGTTTTAAATTAATTAAATAAAACTTAAATTCTCCACCATCTCATATGAAACAAAGAACATTCTTAACTAACTTCCCGTTTCTAGTTTCAGCTATTATTAAGATAACACGTTTTCCGGAAGAGTTTTATTTACTCTGTGTTATATTTACTAGTAATATCTGTAGAAAATTGCAACATAAAGTGCTAAAAAGTTATTATTAATATATTATTCACACAACAATTTATGATAACATGCACAATGCATAAAAAAAAACAACAAAGGAAAACTATTATCCAGGTGTCCCATAAGTAAAGTGTCAAACTTCGAGGAATGGTTCTATGGGTCAAAATAAGGAAAAAAGTTCATATAAACACAAGCTCGAAAAAGCTTCGTTTTCTAGATATTGAAATTTCGTTTTTTATACAAAATAATTCTTATCTAGAGAAACGACGGTTTGACTGATTGAGTTCAAACTTAGCATAAAGTTTAACCTAACAATTATGTATCTCAAGAAAAATAAACGATTAAATCCAATAATGAGTTTCAAAATGGCACCTGTTTGGAAATTTCAAACCTAAATTACTAAAAAACCGCACATTTTAACCAACAAAATTTCAAGACACCTTTTTTTTAGCCCTCAATTATTTACTCATAACTGAACTATTATCCTTCATCCGATTGTTTTGACAGTTACACCATCCGATAGAAAATCAAAAGGGCTACAAAAAAGTTTCCTTAAAATATTTTGTTAAAATATACGGTTTTTGAGTAATTTAGATTAAAAATTTTCAAACAGCCGCCATTTTGAAAATAATGATTGGATTTAATCGCTTATATTTCTTGAGCTACATAATTGTTTGGTTAAACTGCATGCCAAGTTTGAACTCAATCAGTCAAACCGTTCTCTAGATAATAATTATTTTGTACAAAAAACAAAATGGCGGATATCTAGAAAACGAAGCATTTTCGGGTTTGTGTTTATATAAACTTTTTTCCTTATTTTGACCTACAGAACCATTTCCCGAAGTTTGTTACTTTACTAATGGGACACGCTTTATACAAACACAAACATATTTTTAACAGTTTTTTGTTGATCAATAAGCTAGATCAACAAAAACGAACTTCGATCAACAAAGAAGGTAATTTTGGGATCAACAATGTGTTGTTAAAATTAAGTCAATTTTTTTGTATATATAACTATACATGATACTTTTCATATGCGGTTTTTCATTCTGAATTGAATGGTGTCAAAATTAGATTTCTACTATAATTAGAACTTAAGTTATAAGCGTTTCAAAATGATCAACAATTAATGTTAACTGACACAAGATCAACAAATAGTGCTACGAGACAAATATATATATATATATATATATGTATATATGTGTTCGCACTCTAGCGGCCGCATTTTAAGTCCGATTTGCTCCAAATCTGGTACAAGTGTTGGTTGTCTATGTCGCTCGGACGAGTTCGTTAGCCAAAAATATCCAACAACCGGAAGTACGTTTTTTGACCGGAAGTAACTATTTTTTTAGACTTTTACTACGAGAATATATATATTTTTTAGAGTATTTTCTAAAAATATAAATGTAGGATGTTATTCTGCACATTTTGTTTTTTACGCGACCTTATAGCTCGCTTGGTTCCCAAAAATCTACCAAAACGTAAAATACCATAAAAGTACCCGGTTCGAAGTCAAGTGGTGCAAACTCGCGAGGCCACTGCGCGCAAACAAATTCTACTAATTTATTGCGTACACACAGACAGCTGTTAAACGCCTTCGTGAGTAGACCTATTTCCCAAATTGTTGGTTGAAACCCTAAAACATAGGCAGATAAACTTATTTTGGAAATTTGCTTAACTCACGTCAGCGGTCCAGCTGCGTGGTCGAATTATTTATTGTTGATTTTAAACCTTTGTGGATTTTCAATTGCTGCAAATGTCTTTTATGATCCGTTTTATCGACTTTGACTGTACTTCTCCTAACCCCTACCGGTAAAACACATCCGTGTTAAAAGAAATAAATAACAAATAATTTAACAAAAATACCTGCAAAAAGTGGAATTGATGTAATATCGCTTATAAGCACCGAAGTTATTAGCGAATTTCCAGTGGAAAAATGAGCTATTGCAGTGGCCCTTATGGCAAGACCCAAGGTCGGGAGTAGCAAACGATCATCGATCATGGTCCCCAGAACACGTTTTGGGATGTCATTAAAAATCACATATATATATAATAAATACTACTCATTGAATCACTCATCACGAAATCTCAAAAACCACCGAACGGATTAGAATGAAATTTGGTAGGTATGTTCCTTTAGGGCCGTAGGTGCTCTCTAAGAAAGGTTTTAAAAAAATTAGAAATTTTAGGGGGGTTTGGGGGGGGGGGCGTGTCAAAGTGAATGATAAAAAAAACACCGAACAGGTTGGAATGAAATTTGGTATGTAGCTTCCTCTAGGGCCCTAGGTGCTCGCTAAGAAAGATTTTCAAAAAATTCGAAATTTTAAGTGGGTTTGGGGGGGTCAAAATGACTAAAAATCCCCGTATTTAACTTTGGTTTGTCTCTCCGTGGAAAGCCGGATCGGGCCAGCTAGTAAACTGATCAAAATTTGCTAAGTTAATATGCATGATATGTTAATGAAAGTAAATGCGTTGCTACACTTTTGATCCAAATCATCTGTTTTATTTGTAACGGAGCTGGGAGTGTATCACGAATGTTCACTATTTCTACACTGTAAAATACAAATTGTACAAAACAATTTCTTAATGCGCTTCTATGATCCCTGAATAATTAAATCTTAAAATTTACGTATTTGTATCTTAAGTTGTTATCGTTCCACGTTGATTCTATGTCGGTCAGTCATTCAGGACGAATACACTAATGTATTCTTAACGGAGTCTAATTATTTTCTTGTTTAGATGTGTTATTTATTAACAGTTAGACTTGGACAAGCGGTGATTTGACGTAGTCACTGTGGAAGTTGTGTGTTTGATGTTTTAAAATTCACATACATTTTTGTGATTTAACTAAAGTTGAGAACCAACAAACCCGCTATTCACTTAGGCTACATTTTTACAGAACTGACGAAAGTTTAAGTGTGTGTGTATCAACTAAAACGTTCAGAAGGTGGTATAATCATAAATTAATAATATTCTGTCTGAGTTCTTAAATAAGTTCCTTTATTCGAAAGGAGAAGTATAACTCTAATCAATTGTTAATATTAAATACAAACAAGGAAGAAACTAGGAGCGGCGCGATTACTTCCCACTGGACCATAATACACCGATTTCCCTCCAGGCTCAACCCAGTCAACCTTGATGCGATTGTATCTGATTACCCAGCAGACTTTGTCCCCGTTGAAATCAATTTCATGATTTTATCAGTAAAACCGAACCAAGGTAAACCTCTCACGATTACAGGTTAGACGAATTATGTGATTTGAAGTACAACGAAAACTCACGTGTTTTTATTGTACTACACTGAAAACAGCTGTTTTCTTTACCTGTTCATAGACAAGTAAGCCCTTCTTTCCCGTGCACTACACGTTATCCTTCTGTGCACTACAAATACAACTTAACGCGCACTACACGTTAGCCTTCCGTGCACTACACATAAAACTTACCGTGCACTACTCATGAATCTTACCGTGAACTAAACGTTAGACATACCGTGCACTACACATAAAACTTACCGTGCACTACACGTTAGACTTACCGTGCACTACACGTTAGACTTACCCGTGTACTATACGTTAGACTTACCGCTAATTACACTTTAGACTTACCGTGTAGGCTACTACACGTTAAACTTACCGTCCACTACAAGTTAGAATTACCGTGTATTACACGTTAGACTTACCGTGCACTACACGTTAGACTTACCCGTGTAATATTCGTTAGACTTACCGCGAATTACACGTTAGACTTACCGTGTAGGCTACTTACCGTGTTAAACTTACCGTCCACTACACGTTAGAATTACCGTGTATTACACGTTAGAAGTACCGTGCACTATACGTCAGACGTACCGTGTACCATCTGATTACAAATAAAATGCCAGTTAAAAATGTCAGCTGAACAGCTGTCGTGATTGAGCAAATTTACAAAATTAATTTTATATGTTTTAGGGTTTTAACCAAGTATTTAAAAACTTTGCCTTCTCACGAAGGCGTTGAATAAAACATTGACGCCTGCGTGTACGAAACATGTTAGTAGAATTCGTTTGTACCTCAGCCACCAGACCCGGCTCACTGGCTGCTTCGTTCCGCTCGCAGCGGTAGAACTGGCTTTGACCTCGGATTAATGACTGTTTGGCTTCGTTCACAGGATTTTATTTGGCACCCTGGCAGTTGGCTTTAGATCAGAAGCTGCTTTACGGTAAAATCCCCCAAGTGAATTTGAATAGGGCACTTTTAAAATATTTAACGTTTTGATCAATTTCAGGGGATGCAGAAGGGCTATAAAGTCGTGTAAAAAATCAAAATGTGCAGAAAAATGTCCTATATATTTTTAAGAAAAACTAATATAAACTTTCTTTCTAGTATGAAAATCCTCAAAACAAATTTCCGGTTGTATTATTTTTTGGTTAACGAAGCGATTCATAAAACCAACGTGTGTACCAAATTTGGACTAAATCGGACTAAAATGCGGCCTTTAGTGTGCGAACACACTCGTATATATAAAATATTTGTAGTGACACCCTAAAAACGTGTTCTGAGGACTAGGATCGGTGCTCACTGACCACTCCAGGCCTTAGGTCTCACCTTAAGAGTCACTGCATTAGCTCATCTTTCCTATGGAAATACGCCAATAAACATTGCAGTTTCACACAAACAGCTGATTACAATAATAACACATTTATTAATTATAGCCTAGTTCAAAAGTGTTGAAATAAGAGTAAAATACAACGTACATGAAATCCAAGAAACCATTGAGCCTATCTCCATTAACCGAAATGTACTCTACAGGATTAAGGGTCTGCTCCAGTAAACGAGAAAGCAACCGGAAACGAAAGCGCTTCTCATTATATCACTATTTAAGCAGTGCAATTTCTTGCAGCTGAACGCTTTGACATTGCCTCATTTCAAACCATTTTGTAAGTCTATCTTTTGTAATTGAGTGTTGAAAAAAAAACTGAATATTCTTTATAAAATTTCGGATCCGGCTTGCAAATTATATTTCATTATTAATTTTTTATTGTGTTAGGAAAAAAATTCAAAATTTGTACTTAGAAAATGTCAATTACATAACAAATCAAAAGCAATAAAAAAAAAACTAAATTGCAACACGGATGCGTATTGTGACTGTGGTTAAAATGAGACCTTGCAAACAATTTTATGATAAAAAATAAACGAAATAAATGGTTTGAAATTTAACATTGCTCTTATGGGATAAAAATCCAAGATGGCCGCCACTACAGCAGATCCTTAAGTATCGAAACCAACATTCATTTTATGCCAATAAACATAAATTTCAAATAGTAAGATAATTGTTATAAACAAAATATAGTTATAATTGAGTTCAAATTCCAAGAACTAATTGAAGGTGTGTTATTTTCTAAAATAAAAGGATGTTATGGTTAAAAGTATGTTAGTTTTTCGGTGTAGCGCAATGCAAAGTATCGTATGCAACTCGTCCGGTAAGTTTTTCCTGCCTTTACTTAACCTAAAAAAACTTATCTGTGAAGAATTTGCCTGATTCTAAATTTGCCAAGTGGGTTTCTGTGATAATAAATACTAGTGGCTTGTATGGGCAAATGCCCCTATTAATATTGAAACAAACTTTCATATTTTGTATAGTAATATTATTTTTTAAATACAAATTTAATCCTGTACACATAACCTTAAAATATTTGTTCGTTTACAAATCATACTCAGCTGTTTTTCATTGCAATGTATTTGTTATTGAGATTTTTGTACTCAGCTGTTTTTCATTGCAATGTATTTCTTTAAAACCAGCTGGGCTTTAATTTTTATATAAAAACAAAAAAACAGTTGTGCTTTTGAATTTGAAATTTGAAATTAAACAAATAGTCAAAGCAGTTTTTCGCGTTTTTTTCGAGCCTGAATTAAAAATCTAAAGCCAGTTTGCACATCTGCACACACAGACGCGTGTTTTAATGTATAATAATGTGGGGGTAAATCTTAAAACAAAAAAGCCTTATCGATTGCAAAGTTTCCACGTAGCGTATTAATGATATAGAAGATAAATGCTTTCAATAAACGTGTTTTGGTTCATTATAGGCCTAACCTAAAATGTTAAGTTTTTAATCCAAATCAGCTGTTTTATCTATAAAATACAACAACGATGTTCGAATTGAGTTATAATACAGTAAGCATTTTCTTTGTTCGCTTTTATTTTGTCAACCTAACCCAAAAAAGCTGTTGGTCTTGTTTCTAAATGTGCTAAGTTGGTTGCTATGGTAATGAATTTAAGTGCGCTCAATAAACATATGTTGTTCAGATTTTCATCCGAATCAGCTGTTTTATTTATAAAATACAACAACGATGTTCGAATTGACAGTTATAATGCAGCAAGCATTTTCTTTGTTCGCTTTTATTTTGTCAACCTAACCCAAAAAAGCTGTTGGTCTTGATTCTAAATGTGCTAAGTTGGTTGCTATGGTAATGAATTTAAGTGCGCTCAACAAACATATGTTGTTCAGATTTTCATCCGAATCAGCTGTTTTATCTCTTGTAGGGCTAGGTGTTAACCCCTGAATTTTCACTATTTTTTGCTTTAAATTACAATTTTGCTCATTTCTTTCTTATGTGCATCTATGAAGATATAAGTATGTACCTTTAAATTTGCATATTTTTGTCGTAACCAGTTTTATTCTTCGTTGATTCTATGCTAGTCAGTCCGTCACGACAAAGCCGTTTTTAAAGGGTATCCCATAAGAAAACAGCCAAACTTCGGGAAATGGTTCAATGAGTAAAAATTAAAATAAAATCAAGAATAACATTTTTTCCAAAACCGATTCGTTTACCAGATATCCACCGTTTTGTATTGTTAACATAATAATTTATATCTAGAGAACGTTTTGAGTGGTTGAGTTCAAACTTGGCATTAAGTTTAACCTAACAATGATCTATCGCAAGAAAAATAATAGATTCTATCCAATCATGAGTTTCAAAATGGCGGCTGTTTGAAAATGTCAAACCTAAATAACTCAAAAACCGTATATTTTAACAAAAAATGTCAAGTCACCTTTTTCGTAGACCTTTTGATTCCTTATCGGTTGTTGTAACCGTCAAAACAATCAGATGAAGGATAATAGCTAAGTTAAGGATAATATCAACATATGCACGTACAATATTGTTGTATTTACTGTGTTGGTATAGGATGACGGGTTGAACGAACCAATTATTACACGTAACTTAACTAATACCCTTCATCCGATTGTTTTGACAGTTATAGCATCCAACAAGGAATCAAAAGGGCTAAAAAAAAGGTGTCTTGACATTTTTTGTTAAAATATACCGTTTTTGGGTCTTTTCTGTTACATCCCCGCATTTACAAACTATTTTCTATATAATGAGGATTAATCGGGATAGAACTACACATAAATGTGAAATATAATATTTACTCACCATTTAAACGTATAATTGTTGGGGGGGGGGGGGAATTTTTTTTAAACATTAGTGCAACTTTACTATTCGACTCTAGGCTAACCTATAGCAACATAAATGCAAAAATAATAATAAATAAAAAAATACCTAAAAGTTTCTAACCTAACCTATTTAGTCACAGTATGTTTACCTGTATTCAACATTTAACAGTAAAATGTAAATCAATGTCGCTGTCTGCAAAACTATTAGGCTTAGAGTCGAATAGTAAAGTTACGCGTTTGCGATAACCCTTATCTAATATCAACAAAACCTGGAAACTTCCTTCCTTATATGTTATGGAATAGTTATAAATAGTTATTTGGACATTCCCGATAATTCCTCATTCTATAGAAAATAGTTTTAGAAAATAGTTTGTAAATGCAGGGATATAACAGAAAAGACCCCCGTTTTTGAGTTATATAGGTTTGAAATTTTCAAACAGCCGCCCTTTTGAAAAGCATGATTGGATAGAATCGATTGTTTTTCTTGAGAGAGATCATTCTTGCGTTAATGCCAAGTTTGAACTCTGTCTTGAAACTTACTTTTGTGTACTCATCTTAACCATAATTGAGTA
>JAGFPH010020672.1:0-10956 GCA_018207615.1 Philaenus spumarius | reverse complement strand
GGTTTGGGGGGATCAAAGTTGTTAAAAAACGATTTCTTCAAAACTACTGAATGGATTGGAATGAAATTTGGTATGTAGCTTCCTCTAGGGCCATAGGTGCTAAGAAATTGTTTGAAAAAATTCGAAATTTTAGGGGGGTTTGGGGATCAAAGTTATTAAATCACGATTTCTTCAAAACTACCGAACGGATTGGAATGAAATTTGGTATGTAGCTTCCTCTAGGGCCATAGGTGCTCACTAAGAAAGGGTATGAAAAATTTCGAAATTTTAGGAGGGGTTTGGGGTGATCAAAGTTACTAAAATCATAATTTCAGATCTTTTATTATTATGACAATAGTGCTTTTATTATTTAAGATCTATATATATATAAAAGCCAAATACCACTCACTGACTGAACACTTAAAAAGAATACAATTACGTTAAAAGGACTGAAAATACGAACCACCACGGGCAACGCCGTACGGGTCAGCTAGTACTGTATATAAAGAGGCCTTGACCTGACTGAAAGACTGACTGACAGACATGGAATCAACGTAAAGCAAGAATAACTTAAAATACAAATACTAAAATTCAAAGGCATATTATTATGGGGGCTTGGACGCACACTAAGAAACGAGTTTGCAACATTTGTATTTTAAAGTGTGAAAGCAGTGGAACTCGGGGGTTCTTTCCCGGTCGTATAACCGATAAAACAGCTGTTCGGATCAAAAACTTTGCAACTAATTTTTGTTTACATTCATTACCATAACAACCAACTTAGCAAATTTAGGAACAGTTTATTATTCTTCACAACGAACACACATTTCTGTTTTGTTCAACTAACTAAAAGTAAACACAAACTATTTTAGAAAAACCCATCCTGCATTTTAATTTAATCCAAACGTCTGTTATTAGCCTACACATCTGTACATGTAAATAAAATTGAAGTGTCTCTCTGTGATTTAAAAATATAAGCTTTTTTTTTTTAAGCTCTTATTTTTGTTTACCCGTATCAGAACCCAAACAAACATTTATATGTTGTTTATCTGTCTGTCGACCTGTTTGTTTGGCTGGGCTCATCTCCGTAATGGCTGAACAGATTTTGACGAAACTTTCATTCAAATTCATAGGACTTTACAGAGAATATTTTAGGCTACTTTATATTCAGGAAATATTTAAAATTCCTGTAAAAAATGAAAAAATGTAAAATTATAGACAAAATTAGGGATTTTGTGGACAAATATTGGGGATATTGTGTGTCTATTTCAATCTATGTCTTAGCTATGTACATTTCACAGCTACCCGCACCACCCAACTTAAATCCAAGTGCCTCTGTCGCATCAATCATTATTTCTATTGAAATTGCTATTAACAAATTGAAAAAACGTAAGAATTATGAACAACATTAGGGATTTTGTAGTTGCATTGGCATCACCATATGATGCCGCAAGGGCCCCTAATTATAGATAAAAAAGCAGATTTGAATAAAAAAAAGTTAACATAATGCTATCATAAGCCTAAAAAAAGGGTTTATTGTAACCAATTTGGTAAATTTTGAATCAGGTGTTTGTTCTAAATAAATAACAGTTTTTTAGATTAGGTAAAAGCAAACAAAAGACTTACTGTATTATAAACCAAACATCTGGTTTTACATATTCTATTGTTTTCTCTAGTTGGTAATATCAAAATTTGTTTGAAATGCTTATGATTGATTATTTAAAATAAATATGAAATTACAACGCGCAAGTCCCAATTCGAATTATTGAGAGGTGCCTGTCTATTTCGACCTCTGTCTTACATTAGCTATGTATAGGTCTACGCTCAATTGTCATTTCCGTGAAAATATCACACTTGTGCCAATCTTACTAAAAGATAATTAAGGGAACGGAAGCAATACTGGGCCACATAGATTGGTACTGTTCAAAACTTACCTTTAAAAATTTAAATATCACTAAACGTAGGAATGTTTCAGCTGATTACTCACAATTCACTAGATACCTAGAGGTTAACTCAATAAACCATAGAACTAGATTCAATTTCAGGTTTATTAACCAAAGTTAAGTAAAAAAAGTTTATATGCCCTTAAATAAAAAAAGAAATTATTTATACGCCCTTAGTACAAGAAAAACTTCAGATTAAAAGAACACATATATATCTAATTAAATTGAATTTTAAAAACCCTCCCCAAAAATAAAAATTAAAAACCCTCCCCTTTAATAATGATTACAGAAATTATACAAAAAGGTTAGACAAGATTACAAAAAAATTAACATGAAATACCATGGATTGTTTAAAGATAAAAATATAGGTCGTTGGCCAACTTTAAAGCTAGATATAATTAAATAATAATAAAAGAAAATTAATTATGAGACGTCTCTCTATAAAAAAAGGTATATAAATTTCTAATATATACAGCCCTTAGGGCTAAGGTCCGAAATATGCTATAGCTGCACCTCCCAAAAATTATTAAATACAAAAACATGTCCTATATACTATTCATTTACACAAAATACAATTACAAATACAGCCTATTCAAAATTCATTTCAAAAAAAGGTCCACTGCAGATTTTTGGTAGTTACAAAATATTTCAGTTCATAATTGTTTATGGTAAAGCACTGTCGCCGAAAAGTATCTATAAAAGCTGGATGTAGGATGTTGGCTTATTCAGTAAGTTACAAGCTGTAGTTGGATTTATAGCATAATGGTTGACTTTGAGTACAGAACTTGAACCAGTGTAAAACTGCATCAAACAAAATAACAATCCTTTTTTAGAATGTAATTAGCCAAAATAAACAAGCATAGTACAGATAGTTTTCCTTTTAAGTTAGCCTTCATAATATTGGTAGCACAAGGTGACAAATAGCTACTTTAAAAGATTCCAAAAGTTACTACTGAACTTGTCATGTTACTCTTGAATGTTTCTACATGCAGCAAAAGCACATGGTGAACTCATAATGTTCTAGACTGGTAAAATTAAATATATCAAGATATCAAACTGGATATAACCACTTTAAAGTTCAAGATTTTAGTTTAAACTGATTTAGTTGTACAGAAAACTGTATAGGCTAGTCTTTTGTTTAAAATAGGCTAAGATATGGTAAATGCCTAACATAGCATAACCTTTAAAATTTTTAGGCTGTAAAAGTTAAAGTTTAAACTTAGGCTATAAAAAAAGAAATACATAGGTTTTGAATAACTGTATGAATTTGAAAAGTTATTTACAAAGCAAAAGGGTGGAACTAACTTTATAAAATTTTTACAAAGAGTACATTTTATAACTAACAAAAGTAAGGCTAAAACATTCCCATACCTGGCATCCAGAAGCAAAGGCTTATAACAAAGACATTTCAATTTGCCTTGCGTATAACTCGCGACTAAATAAAAGGAAAAGCCACGACATTGTTAGCTATATTATACAGACATTACAAGGTGGACCTTCCTGTAGCAGAACTAATGGCCGACGTTCTTCTCGAATATTCTATGACTTAGCGAAATTAACGGACTAAATATACGTCAGCTGTTGACTCTCAGATTAGCTGTCGCATAACAACGACCTCTGCCCAGGTATGCACGCTAAGAAACTGATACCGTACAGAGTCGGTACCCAGTGGAGAAAGGAGTAACTACTTGGAAAGGTCGGTAAGGGTAGATGCAGAAAGGTTGTACTGTCGGTAAGATTGTATTTATTAAAGGAAAAAAAAATATAGATGGCGCGGAAATCTAAAAACGTCACACACTACAAAATAACAAGTTTGCATTGACTTCAACATTGTTCGCCACCGGTTTTGGCAAGCGAAGCGAGCATGTATGCAGCCCCTAGTACAGTATAAATAGAGTTTCCATAATCAAAACTCAGAATGGATTTAAATCTTATTTCCAAAACATAATTATATATTTTTGTGTTCCGGGACGTTTTAGTCGGACTATATACATAACTAGCTGACCCGTACGGCGTTGTCCGTGGTGGTTGGTATTTTCAGTATTTTTAACGTAATTGTATTATTTTTAAGTGTTCAGTCAGTGAGTGGTATTTGGCTTTTATATATATAGATCTTAAATAATAAAAGCACTATTGTCATAATAATAAAAGATCTGAAATTATGATTTTAGTAACTTTGATCTCCCCAAACCCCTCCTAAAATTTCAAAATTTAGTGAGCATCTATGGCCCTAGAGGAAGCTACATACCAAATTTCATTCCAATCCGGTAGTTTTAAAAAAATCGTGATTTAATAACTTTGATCCAACCGAACACCCCCTAAAATTTCGAATTTTTTAAAACCCTTTATTAGCGAACGCCTATGGCCCTAGAGGAAGCTACATACCAAATTTAATTCCAATTTGTTCGGTAATTTTGGAGAAATCGTGATTTAGTAATTTTTACCCCCCAAAACCCCCTAAAATTTTCAATTTTTTAAAACCCTTTTTTAGTGAACACTTATGGCCCTAGAGGAAGCTACATACCAAATTTAATTCCAATCCGTTCGGTAGTTTTGAAGAAATCGTGATTTAATAACTTTTATCCCTCCAAACTCCCCTAAAATTTCGAATTTTTTCAAACCCTCTCTTAGTGAGCACCTATGGCCCTAGAGGAAGCTACATACCAAATTTCATTTCAATCCGGTAGTTTTTGAGAAATCGTGACGAGTGTGTCAGTGAGTGAGTGGTATTTCGCTTATAGATAAGGAATAACATACAAACAAGATAATTTAACTCAAGCCCAAAGATTTTAATATTAACGTATTCCTTTTGTGGTAAATTTGTAAATAGCTCAGTAACAGTAAATTCAGAAACCAGAGCAAGCTGTAGGATCTCATCAAACACTAAATCGAGAAACCCATTTCCCTTGAGGTGTTTCCTTCATCCGCACACATAATTTGACACTTTGTGTGTAAAAGAGTAATATTTGATTAAAGGGTAAGTCGAGAAAGTAATTATAAAAAAGTGTCAGGGTTGTTGGTAAATACCAGCAACCGATAAGAACTTATAAAAAAATAATACAATAATAATTAATTATTAAATAAATTTGCAAAAGAACACAAATTAAATTAGAAGGCAATCCATCGTACAGCGGAATCCCGAAACGGATGTCCAGTATTAGGTTACAAACTCAAGACAGCATACGCCAGCATTTCCACGCACGTAGGCCAAATCTGCAAGATCATAAAATAATGTCAAATGTACCCAAATCGTTAGCCAATCACGAGGAACCAACATTCAAACGGACCAACCAGGGTAAGCCGAGTAGAGGCGAAAGAAAAAAGAAGGTGGGAAAGCAACACGTGAAAAAGGGTGTCTATCACACAATATCCATCAAGAAGTAAACATCAAGTAATCTACATTCAGTATAAATCAATTAAACAAGTCTAATAAAAAAATATCCATCAAGACGTGAACATCTAGTGATCTACATTCTGTACTAATCAATTTAAAAAAGATCATTCCTGGAAGGTATCCAAAACGTGAAAGTGTCGGGTGGTATATCAGTGTGTGATAAAAGTGCGGCGACCAAATTTTAATAAAATATCAGAATTAATTTAATTAAGCGAGTGTGAGAGAAAGGAGAGGAGAAATGTTAAAACAAATGTAAGTAGTTCTAAAATTTTTAATTGTAAGACAGATCTCCGGGAGTAAGGATATTTAAATTGAAACACGAATTATATATAAGCACCTTAATCTTAAACCTACAGTAGCTTAAGATTTTTATTGGAACTGAACTTTAAGGTTGCTGCTTGTTCTAGAGTCGTTAAGCAATCGGAGACGGTTCATAATTTAACAGAAAGATTTAAACCATATTTTATTGACACGTAATTACACTGTAAATGATAATTTGATGTATTACAAAAATTCACTCTTTTAATTGTTACAAATTGATTTTGTTAGGTAGCCTGGAGGGCCTATTTTATTGTTTAAATAATGCCTACGATGGTTATTTGTAATGGGATTTTAATTGTTGTAAAATTTGAATTATTGAAAGAAGTGAGTTGGTGACATTTTGTTCACTAATTAATAGATTCACTTATAGATTAAAATGAAACCCGAACCACAAAACACGGAACAAAAACAATAACTAAACAACTATAAATTGTAAGTTATGTTTAATACGTCACCCTTATGTACATTTCGATGACATGGTCATCATCCTCAGTGTAGTGTAGTGGAGTAGTGTTAAAACCCTCTGAGGATGATGACCATGTCATCGAAAAGTACATAAGGGTAACGTATTAAACATAACTCACAATTTTTAGTTGTTTAGTTATTGTTTTTGTTCTTTGTTTTGTGGTTTGGGTTTCATTTAAATCAGTGTGATTTTGTCGCCACAGTGCTCTTTTATTTGTTTAAGATTCACTTATAGTTAAAATACTTGAAGGATTTTGATTAATATATTTAGATTTTCTAAACTCAAATGTCTCTGTAATTATTTATATCTAGTCTTTGGAGTACCCTCACGAGCCAAGATTAGCGTAACCTAGTTGAGTGATTCTGATGAGGAAAATGAAAAGGTATATGTTTTAATATTTAAGTATTTAATTCAAAATTAAAACCAAAGTCAAAAGTTTCAAAAACTCTTACAAATTCATACCTAGTATCACAGTTCAACCCTCAAAAAACCCTTTCATGCCATACCCTCACAAGTAACCTTACTAAAGGTATATAATATTAAATGTTTAAATCAATCAATTGAGTGAAAGAAGTAGGAGGAGTTATAACAAACTTTAAACATGAATACAATATCTTTGGCCTACACATAAACACAAATTTAACCTACAAAATAAAGTATATTTTCAAATCTGAAATCATCTGTCAATGAAAATGCTACTGAGAAAATGGCCTAAATGCTAGTTTAGATAAATAAATATTATAACTACAGTATATTGTTTTTGAATAATAGTTAAGCAATAATAATTCACGCAGCTGAACCACTGAAGTGAGTTGAGCCAATAGTACCCACGTGGTGCTGAATAGCTGCCTCCGTGTACGAAATACGTTGGTAGAATTTATTTGCCCCTCAGCCACAAGTCCCCGGCTTACGCGTTGCTTCGATTCGCTCGCCCACAAACTAGCTTCGAGGCCTACATGGATTTGAACACCTACTTATATTGTAGTTTACGTTTTGATCGATTTTGGCGGAACCAGACGGATTGTAAGGTCGTGTAAAAAAACAAAATGTACAGAATATTATCCTATAGTTATTACTTTCTCACTATAATATAGTATAGAGAAAGTATATTGATCGGAAAAAAAACCGATGTGGAGATTTTTGTGGAAATATCCGTTTTGGGACCCCTGAGTCCAAAAAAATGTCTGTCTGTATGTATACAAAGCTAGGGAGAAAACTATTCGATCGATTTCAAATAAATTTGCACCAAACAAGTCAATTAGGCCTGTTTAGATGCACAAAAAAGGTTTTGACAAATTTTGAAAAACAAACCCCTTTTTGGCAAAAAAACCACCAAAATCAGTTATTATTATTATTATTATTACCTAAACGAGAATTTTTAGAAAGATGTGGTTTTTTGCATATGAAGGGGTACATTAAGAGCTACAAATAAGCCAAATTTTATCAAAATTGTTAGAGGCTTTTTTGAGAAATTTTGATTTTTCTCGGTTTTTTGATATTTTTGGGGGGTAAAACCCTTTAAAAATAAAAAATTTGAAAAAATAAAAAAAAACCCTGAAGATATTCCAGAAAAATCGGACCGTTGGTATGCTCTCCAGCTCTGTACACATTCTTAGAAACACACGGACAGACATCACCAAAAAACTTTTTTGGGTTCAGGGATCAACAAAAGAAATAATTCCTTAAAAATAATTTTGGGTTCAGGGAGCCCCAACGCAGATAAATCCACTAAAACTTTGTTGGGGGTTCAGGGAGCACCAAAACAGATAAGTCCACTAAAAATTCAAATTCGAAAATTTGGACGAAAATAATACTTTCTCCATATACTACGTATAGGGTGGAGAAAGTAAAAGACATTTTTATTAAATCACATTATCTAGGCAATCTCTTGAGTAAGAAAAGCCCTTCATTAAAAATAAATGGTCACATAATATATATTTTAAAGGTCAGCTATTCAAATTATAAAAGACACCAATTAGGCCTGTATAGATGCACAAAAAAAGGGTGTGAAACATTTTGAAAAACAACCCCCTTTTTGGACAAAAAAATCCCCCCAAAAAGTAATTATTTTTGTATAAAAAAACGACTCTAACGATTTTGATAAAGTTTGGCTTGTTTGTAGCCCTTAATATTACCATATACAAAAAACAGCATCTTTCTAAAAAATTACGTTTAGCTAATAATAATAATAATAACTGATTTTTGTTGGTGTTTTGGCCAAAAAGATGGTTGTTTTTCAAAATGTTTCAAACCCTTTTTTTGTGCATCTATACAGGCCTAATTGGCATGTTTGGTGAAAATTTGTTCGAAATAGATCTACTAGGTTTCTCTCTAGCTAATAATAATATTTATTAGTTACTCTACTACTTTAATGTATCCCCTGTGATACTTTAATACAATTACGAAGTCTGTTTAACACGTTCACTGCTACTCAAATTTCGTATTTCCTGTGCTAGGAGCTGACCTTTTATTTTTCTATTTATTGCCTAAATGAGTAGAAATTACTTTATTTTTTATTTTTGAACCTTCCTGCGTAATAACCACTAATATTTAAAAGCGGACGTACATGTGCGTCCATAACACATAGGCATAAAATTGGCATGCGAAGCACGCAATGCTCTGTGTACTGAAAATACTCCCGATACGGTGGTTGGCGTGCAATGCACTGTGCGTCGGCCGCTTTTTATAGTGTTCAGTGTCAAGCTCACAAGTGCGTCCTTAGCAGTGAACGTGTTAATAATTTAAATATGTTTGTGAGAAAGTATTTGCCAGTTTCTGGTACCGTTTATTTTAGTTTCATTCTAGTAAGAAAGTTCTAAAAAAATACTTCTGATAAATAAAAACGTGCTTTCGGTTGTTGTATTTTACTGGCTACGAACTCGTCCGAGGTAGAAATTAGAAAATCATAGTTTGTAACTAATTTGTACAAAACCGGATGTAAAACGAGGCCGTTTGAGCACGAACAAATAAAGGTATACAAATATTTTATATAATGTTTAATGACACCCGAAAACGTGTTCTAGGGACTGTGATCGGTGCTCCTTGACTACTCCCGATCCTTGACTACATATTATCTTTAATATGGAAATTCGCTAGTAATTAAATTACGGGCAGCGAAAATGTAAACGACAGTTTTAATGCGTGGGATGAAAATTCTTACGAATGAGCGAGATTGAATTTAATACTTTTTATAGAAAAGTTTGCAGTCCGAGAACCGAGAACCCCTTATAATGGCGTGCTTTGATTACTGAACTTGTAATGTGTGGGGAAACAATGTCTTGTGATTTTACGCTTTGTACAATCTGAAGGGGACGGGACAATGGGAATATTTGCATCAAGCAGAGAAACACTTTGCAATCTATACTTGTCTTATAAAAACTACGTGCGATCTTTTTTACATTCATTCAAAAAACATATTTTATAATTTTGTTAAATACAAATGTAGGCTTAGTATTAATCTCAAAGCTAAGGTGGGAAATAATTTTAAATGCAAAAATCAAATTATTAGATTTATGTAGCAACCGTTCGAATTATGGCTTAAAAGATCGAAAGTGAATTAAGGTTCGGCTCCCTAAATTCAAAACTGAGGGAACCAATTTGGTTGGTACCAATTTCAATGTTAAAATAACCTAAACTTACCACATTAAGCACATTTTTGTGTTATTTTTGTCAAAAAATAAAAGCTGTATTTTTTTTCTTAAAGTAAATAGATTGTGGGTGTTGATTGCTACGGTGTTTTGCAATATCTCTTTTTGTAACTGAGTAAAAAATGAATGAAGTTTACTATTTTTTACTATTTATATTATACGTTTATGACAACAATAAAACGGTTTTTGCAAATGTCTTCAACAATCAACATATAACAGTAGGCCTACTTCAAAATGAATCCAAACTTTTTAATTTATTCCAAGAATTAACGGGGAAAATGACTTATTCTGTAGCATTGCACTTATGGGATCAGATTCAATATATCGGACAGGGTAGCCTCCCCTTAAGCACCCTAAATAAAAACCTAACCTGTTTTAAAAATTAGAGGTTGAAGTCAGTTAATGGTGTGAAACAAGCAGTTAGGCCTAGTGGATATGCTACTGAGAAAGAGCCTACATGCTTACGTTTACGATTTAACAGGAGTCAATAAATTAAAAGAAAAAAGTACAAGTTATGCCTACTCTCGAAAGAAAACCAAATCTATTAATTTAGAGAGATAAAACTGTCATATCAGATTGATAATGAAAGTGATACTTAAAATCAGCCTACATGCTACAAAAATAAATAAGTTTACATTACTTACTTCATTAATTAAAGAAATATAGTCAGTTATTCATCATTGCCATGAAGAATTAAACAAACATTTTTTTAAATGAAAGAGAAATCTAACATGTTCAGGACTACGTTTCTGAAAATCACCACGACATAATTATTTACTGACTATATTTTCTTATTTTTCAAAAACCGAACGATTTTACTTTCTCACTATACTATAGTATAGAGAAAGTATAGTGATCGCAAAAAAAATCGATGTTGAGATTTTTGTGGAAATATCCGTTTTGGGACCCCCTGAGTCCAAAAAAGTGGTTTTTACAAAATGTCTGTCTGTATGTCTGTATGTCTGTATGTCTGTATGTATGTCTGTATGTATGTATGTATGTATGTATGTATGTATACAAAGCTAGAGAGAAAACAATTAGATCAATTTCAACTAAATTTGCACAAGACATGTCCAGTACGCCTGTATAGATGCACGAAAAAGGGTTTTGAACAATTTTGAAAAACAACCCCCTTTTTGGCCAAAAAACCCCCAAAAAATCAGTTATTATTTTTTTATAAAAAAACAACTCTAACGATTTTGATAAAAT
>JAGFPH010020671.1:2434-14013 GCA_018207615.1 Philaenus spumarius | reverse complement strand
ATTTGTATGTATTTGAATTTATTTTTCTTTGTCGTATATTTTATGATATTAATAAATGTCAAAGGTAATTTCTAAATCGTCTGCTTTGTTTGGCCTAATCTAATCCTCTTCACCATATATCAATCAGGTCATTGAATTCACTACCCGAGATAGAATAAAACTAAAAATAGAGTCTTGCAAATCAAATCTAGTTTATATATTTGTTATTTTTTTTTTATTTGTAAGCAGAGTATCTTACAAATTGGCGCAGCCAACTTAGGACTCGTCAATTATAGAGACTCTAAGCTTACAAAATGGCGTCCAACTACAGGGCCTGAATGATAAGGTGAGGGGGTTTCGTGAAGGTAAAACAACGTAGATTATTTAGTTTAAGAAAGGAAATATTACAATAAAACAAAGAAATGGCAAGTAATTCAGGGGACAGTGGGTTTGACTCTGAAGTAGTAAATGCCAACTCTACAGAGTTGGATGGAGTGGCACAAGATAAGTTAGGCCTAGGGGTGGTAATTAGCCTAGAAGGTACACTAGACAGTAAAGATTCGTTTGTAGAGGTAGAGACAATGCAAGATAAAATTAAATCAGATAAACTAGATGTAGGCCTAATGTTACAAATGTTAATGCACAAATTTGAAGAAACTAAAGATACACTAAATGAAAATAACTTGCAATTAAATCAAAAATTTGACTCTTTAAATGAAAATAACTTACAATTAAATAAACAATTTGAGTCTTTAAATGAAAATAACTTGCAATTAAATCAAAAATTTGACATACAAGCTAAAGAAACTAAAGATAATTTTTGTAATATAAGTGACAAATTTGACCAACTAAAAAATGACAACACGCAACTAAAAGAAAATTTAGAGAAATTAAATACCAAAATTGAAGAATCTAATAATAACTTGAGACAAGAATTAAACATTCAAATTAATTTAATTAGTGAAAAACAGGATAAACTTGTAAATGACTTTGTTAGTTTGGAAACAAAGACAGAAAATAAACTAAAAATAATTGAAAATAAGTTTACAGAAATAACAGACTGTAATACAGTTAAAGTGGAAGAAATAAAAAATAACCTGGAGGTTAGGTTAGGTAAAACTGAAACTAAATTTGCTAAAGAAGTAGAAAGTTGTATTGAAAACTTAAAAATAGTTGAAAATAAACTAGAGTTAGATATAAAAAATTGTGAAGAAAGATATGGTTCAAATATAAGTAAATCAGTGGTAGTAATTGGAGATAAAAGTAATGATACATTGATACCTGAATTTTACAATGAATCAAAAGAGCCACACCCTAAAGTCTTTATTGAAAGTTTAAAAATGTATAGTGAGGTTAAAAATGAGAATTGGGAAATTATGTCATTGTATATGAGAAAATATTTCAAGGAAGAGTCAGCACTCTGGTATGAAGTGCATAGAAAAGAATGGACACATTTTGAAGAGTTTAGGTTAGCCTTTTTGGATCGTTTTTGGTCAATAGAAAAGCAAGAAAACTTGCGAAGTAGAATTATTCTAGGTCAGCAATATTATGGTCAGGTTAAAGATATACATAATTATATTATAAGAAAGTTTCATAAGACACAATTTTTAGACCCGCCCATGCCAATTAGTATTTTTGTAAAACATATAGTAAAGCAGTTGCCTGAAAGTTTAAGATTGATATTGTTAGCCGCAGGTCCAAAAGATTTAAATAGCCTAGAGAGAATTGTCATGGATTGGCAAGAAAGTCAATTTGGAATAGATAGGAATAACAGGCAACCACAAACAAATAACTATCATAGACCAGAAAACAATAATAACAATAGAAATAGTCAGTACAATAATTATAATAGAAACTATAGACCAGACCAAAATAGAGATAGGCCTAGAGTAGAAAATATGCAATCAGGTCAAAATAGAGATAGGCCAAATGGATCTCATGACAATCAAAACAAGGGAAACGATCGCAGACAATAGGTAGTCAGGCCTGTGCGTTATTGTCAGAAAGGGTTAGGCCTAAAATAGTATCAGAACAGAAGGTGTGTACGGTAATTTCAGATAGTTGTGACATAACCTCAAATGAAACAGACATGCTTATAAATGAAGAGAATTTTACAGAATTAGAAACTCAACCAGTAAATGGTGATATTATTGAAATCGATTTAGCAATATTTAATAAAAGGTATAAGTGTATAATAGATACAGGTTCGGAAATTACAATTATTAGTGAAGGTATTTATAGAGAGTTGTTGAAGGATCATAAAGATAAGATTATGCAATTACCAGTTACAAATATAACCATTATGGGTGTAACGGGTGTAAGGAGTAAGAGGATATCTAAACAGATAGGTTTAGAAGTATATTTAGGAGGAAAATTGGTGATTATAAACTTTTTAGTGGTTGATGGATTAAATGTAGAACTAATAATTGATAGTGATTTTTTGAATCTGTATAAAGGAAAAATAGATTTTGAAAGTAAAACTTTAGCGTTAAAGGTAAATGAAGTAGATATTGTTACAAGATTTTCAAGTAGAATACAGAATGATGAAGTCTGTAATTTAAGGTTATGTAATGAAGAGTTAAGCATAGTTTATGATGGTTGTGAAATTGCAAGTGAGGTAGAGAATACAGTATATGCCTACTATAATAAAATGAAAAATAATGATACTAAAGTTACTGATAATGATCTGGAATGGGAAGATACACTAAGTACAGTTTTAAATAATACAAATTTGAGGCAATATAGTGAAAAAGATAGATTAAAGTTGTTGTTAAATAAATATAAAAAGATTTTTTCAGATAGGCCTGGTAAGATGTTAGATTTCAAAGCAAAGCTTAATATAAATAAAAACGAACAATTTATAAATAAATCTTATGCAATACCTCACTCTAAGAAAGAGGCGGTACATAAAGAAATTGAACGGATAATAGCCAACGACATAATAGAAAATTCTGATAGTCAATTTTCAAACCCTTTAGTTTGTGTTATAAAGAAAGATGGTTCAGTGAGACTTTGTTTAGATGCCAGACAGGCAAATAAAGTAATAATACCTGATAGGGAAGCACCTGAAAATATTGACGACTTGTTACAGCGTTTTGAAGGGGTTAAATACATAACCAGTATTGATTTAGTTAGTGGGTTTTGGCAAGTGGAACTGGACAAAGATTCCAGGAAGTATGTAGCTTTTACTTTTAATGGGAGGAACTTGCAATTTAAGAGATTGCCTTTTGGTTTGAATGTAAGTACGTCAATATTTAAGAAGGGGCTGACCAAGGTAATGGGTTTAGAAGTGTTGTCGTTTGCTATTGTCTATGTCGATGATATTTGTATTGCATCAAAATCATTTGATGAACACTTAGAACATTTGAATAAAGTTTTTAAACAATTAGAGCAAAATAATGTAACAATTAAGATCAGTAAGTCAAATTTTTGCAAAAAGGAAATAAAATTTTTAGGTTCAGAAATATCAGATACAGGTATTAGGCCTGATAAAGAAAAAATAAAGGTAATTCAATTATTTCCAGAACCAAAGAATGTAAAACAACTACAGAGTTTCTTAGGCTTATGTAACTATTATAGAAAATTTAGAGAAAATTATGCTAGTTTAACTTCAAAATTTAAACACTTGTTAAGTAACAATAAAAACAAGAAACAATGGCAATGGAAAGAAGGAGAAAGAAATACATTTAAATTAATTAAAGAAGAATTTTTAAAGGAAATAGTATTAAAACATCCAAATTTTGAAAAGAAATTTTTTATGAGTACAGATGCATCGGATATAGCCTTAGGCGTTGTATTGTATCAAATCAATGATATTGGAGATCATGAAGTTATTGCGTTCGCTAGTAGGAGTTTACAAGACTTTGAGCTTAGATATACAATTACTGAAAAAGAATTGTTAAGCATTATATTTGGTTGCAAGAAATTCAGAGGTTATATTCTGGGAAATGAGATAGTTGTTAGGTCTGATCATAGGGCTTTAATATTTCTTAAGAATTGCAAACTAACACATGGTAGATTGTTAAGGTGGATGCTATACTTACAAGAGTATAACCTGCAAATAGATTACTGTCCGGGTAAAGAAAACATTGTAGCTGACACTTTGTCAAGAATAAATAATGATTCTGATTTAATGAGAAAGAATGATAAAGGTATAAGTAGAGTTTATAAAACGGTTACGGTATGGAAAAACAGTTACAAGATCAGGACAAGGAATTGAAGGTTATGTTTAAAGATTTAATAATAGAACAAAATAAAGATTTGAAATATAAGGATATAATTAGTAATTTAAAAGATAAAGATCAAAATTACCAAAACTTAAAGAAATTTTATTTAATATACAACAATATACTATTCAAGCGATCCCATGAATCAGATAATTTTAAGATTTGTGTGCCTACAACTATGTTAAAGACTTTGATTGACGACTGTCATGAAAGATATGGACATATAGGAGGGGGTAAATGTTATAAGATCTTAAGACAAACATTTAATTACCCTAAATTAGAAAAGTTTGTAAGAACTCAGCTGAAATGTTGTGTAATTTGTCAGAAAAGCAAAATTAGAACACAAAGTCAGGAAGGTTATATGGTTAACATTTTACCAACAAATCCATTAGAATTAGTAGCTGTAGATTTATTTGGTGAGCTACCTGTTGGGAAAGGTGGAGTGAAATATATTTTTGTAGTTCTGGATGTTTTTACTAAATACATAAAGCTATATCCTGTGAATAGAGCAATTTCAAAAGTTCTTGCTGACAAAATTGTTAAAAATTATCAAGAGGAAATTGGTAGGCCTAAAGTAGTTCTTAGTGATCATGGAAGTCAGTTTCAATCTAACATCTGGTATGAAACACTTGGCTGGTCAGGCATACATATTCGTCATACATCTGTGTACCATCCACAAAGTAATCCTAGTGAAAGATGTATGCGTGAATTAGGAAAAATGTTTAGAATATATGTACACGAACAGCATAAGAGGTGGCCAGAATATGTAGGCTATATAGAAAAATGTATAAACCATTCCATACATGATTCTACCAATTTCACTCCTTATGAGTTAATGTTTAGAAAAGAATGTCCAAGAATATACAAAGAGTTAGTTAGCTTTCCAGTTCAAACACAAATCAATTTTGAAAATAAAATAGTAATTGCAAAAAGGAATCTTAAACTGAAAGCAGACCAAAGGAAGAGATATCATGATAAAAATATTAAACCAGTACAATATCAAGTAGGAGAGTTAGTCTTAATAAAAAATCATTATCTGTCATCTTGCTTAAAGCAGGAAATTAAGAAATTTTTTCTTTTATATCGTGGTCCTTATAGAGTTAAGGGTGTTAAGATGCAAAATGCATATGTACTTGAAGACATAGATACTTGTGTAGAAGTAGGAACGTACAATGTAGTTGAGTTAAAGAAGTTTCATTCAACCAACGAATAGGCAAAACACGATAGGATTATAGGCAGTGCTTGAGGGGGGTGAATTGTTGGGGGGTGTGTGACAGGTCTGTGTTGAACTGAGTAGGCACAGATACCAACTGGCACATATCCGAAGACAAGTCATTTCCAGATACAGCACAAGTGTCCTGCGAGTTATCAGAAGGAAACATGAAAGCTGAGTACGAGAAGGGTATTCAATAAAGTAGATAGTTGAATGAAACTCAATTTTATAATAACTGTAATAAGATAGTCAAGTAGTGGTAAGGAGATAGGTACTTATAATGTGATAGAGTTGAGGTGGTACTGCGTTACAAACCAAACTTCTGCTCCGACGTAATTTATTACTAGGTGTTAGATTAGTAAATACTGGTAACGTTAGTAGAGTTTTACATTATTAATAAGTATATAATTTGAATTGAAATGTTGAATAACATGGATTATGAAAAATCTGCTTCGGTAGTAGTGTAGCCAGGTATGGTTTGATACGTCATCATGGTGGGTCATGGAGACAGCAATATTGAGTCATATCTGGTGATTTAAGGGTAGGGCGTCCCTAAAAAATGGCCAAGTAGTCAGTGTACATTCAAGTGAGTGTGCACTGGTGATTTCAGGTTGTAGGGTCCATATCAAACCTTCTCAATTTAGATGTTGGTCAGATGACGTACCACATCACAAATTACAATCCATAAGATTGTTATCTTATCTTCTAAAGCGAGAGATAATTGTTTGTCTGCTAAATGGATCTGGAATCTCCGTCTAAGGATTTTTGATTTTTTGATTTTATATTAGGCTTTTGGCCACGAGAAATCGATTGGAAATGGTCACCAGTCTGGGAAAATTCGTTTTCTACGTCTTTTTATTAAATTAAAAAGTGAAATTTGTCCATTTTAAACAATACACAGCACAGCTGATGCAAATGTTTTCAATGCCATTACAATAATCATCTGCTTTCTTTTAAACTGTATATTTTATTAGAGGTACCGGTAAGCCTAATGTTGTATCTATTTATAGTTACCATGGCAACGAATACATAATAAACATACCCTTTATTTAGTTGTTTAATGTTATAGGCCTAACCTAAACGATGTTCACGGAAATTTGCAATAATAGTAGTTATTGACGTGAGCGAACTAGGCCCTAGGAATAAATCGATATTGAAATAATACTTTAATTTAGGCCTGACTTATTTCTGAGGCATAGCGTTGAGATTGTGGTTAATCCTTTAAACTGTATTTTTATTACAGGTAAGCCTAATGTTGTATATACCCTTTATTTAGTTGTTTAATGTTATAGGCCTAACCTCAAAACTCAATAATCCAATATTTATTATTGAAATCATAGCACTGCTTATAATCGAGCATTAGCTCGGTCTCCAGGTACTGTAAATTAATGCCAATACATGAAGTTTACTTTAATTATATATTATCATAGGTGTGGCAAGATAGGATGATAGGTGTTAGGCACAAGTAGGTAGATTATAGGAAGGTGATATAATCGTTTAGTAAATTTTAAGGGGAATGCCAGACTTTGAATTTATTTCAATATTTCACATACCTGTTGTGTATAGAATTATGTTTATATAATATTGATTTATTTTGTGTATTCATGTGTTTTTGATTTTTAATCTTTCTTATATAGTGAATTTCGAACTCTGTTGAACTCAGAAATTTCTTAAGTGAAGTGAAATTCGAACTTGAACTTGAATATTTGAAGTTAGATTTTTGTGTTTTGCATTGTAGTAAATTCATGTTTCGAAGAGAAATGGAATGTAAGATTTGTGTTTTATATTTGTGTATCAATGTTTATTTTAAGAAATTTGAATTCATAATTTTACTTATTGTGGTATGTAATGAGATTTGAGTTGAAGTGTACTTTGTCAAGTTGGTGATTGGGAGTCATCAAACATGAGTTCAAATTGGAAGATTTGTCTCATGTTTGAGGGGGTTTTGTAAGATCTCCAACTTCCCAAAGTATAAAATAATATAGAATAGGACCATAAGTCAAATTTAGAAAGAGAGCATTTTTATTTTTGAATTTAACTTAATTTATATTACAAATGTTTTTTAGAAAGAGAGCTTAATAATTAGAAGCATTTTAACGTAAAGGAAATAAAAATAAAAAGCAGACAATTATTAAAATCAATTATTTTAAATTTAAAAGTAGGGTTTAAGAAGATAGACAGTCTATGTACTAACGCCAAGACGCGGAAATTATACGAGTTTCAAGACGCAGTTAGAAAAACAACGTCCAAAAGTCTAGACGAGATAAGCGATCACCTGCAAGCCAATTCCTGGAGAAACGGCCTACTTGCGTTCACACGCAAGATCCACAGGGATTGCTTTGGTAAGCAACCAACGTATCTGACGAAATATGTCATCAGACGTTTTCTGATTGGTGGAGAGGGAATAGACGCCGACTGAATGTAGCGGTTGAAAAGAACGCTAACCGCACTTATCAACGAGAAGTCAAGCAGTGAACGTCGCTAGAAGTGTTGCGCGTTATACGTTGTTAACAGTTTAATCATGTAACATTTATTATTTTTAAACTACAAGTACAAAGTAGTATCTCATCGTCAAATGGTGTATAGTGCGATCGCTTAAATTAATGTGACAGTAAATCGGACACGAACATGAACTAGGCTACGAAAGTTTTTTGCGCGTGCGAGTGGGGTTTTCTTTTTTAAAATTAATAAGTTTGTGGTCTGCTTTTCGTAAGTACAGTGCACTTAAAATTCTTTTTTTTTATAAATCACCAGCTCTCTTTAAATTTATAATCTATTATTTGTATGTATTTGAATTTATTTTTCTTTGTCGTATATTTTATGATATTAATAAATGTCAAAGGTAATTTCTAAATCGTCTGCTTTGTTTGGCCTAATCTAATCCTCTTCACCATATATCAATCAGGTCATTGAATTCACTACCCGAGATAGAATAAAACTAAAAATAGAGTCTTGCAAATCAAATCTAGTTTATATATTTGTTATTTTTTTTTTTTTATTTGTAAGCAGAGTATCTTACAAATTGGCGCAGCCAACTTAGGACTCGTCAATTATAGAGACTCTAAGCTTACAAAATGGCGTCCAACTACAGGGCCTGAATGATAAGGTGAGGGGGTTTCGTGAAGGTAAAACAACGTAGATTATTTAGTTTAAGAAAGGAAATATTACAATAAAACAAAGAAATGGCAAGTAATTCAGGGGACAGTGGGTTTGACTCTGAAGTAGTAAATGCCAACTCTACAGAGTTGGATGGAGTGGCACAAGATAAGTTAGGCCTAGGGGTGGTAATTAGCCTAGAAGGTACACTAGACAGTAAAGATTCGTTTGTAGAGGTAGAGACAATGCAAGATAAAATTAAATCAGATAAACTAGATGTAGGCCTAATGTTACAAATGTTAATGCACAAATTTGAAGAAACTAAAGATACACTAAATGAAAATAACTTGCAATTAAATCAAAAATTTGACTCTTTAAATGAAAATAACTTACAATTAAATAAACAATTTGAGTCTTTAAATGAAAATAACTTGCAATTAAATCAAAAATTTGACATACAAGCTAAAGAAACTAAAGATAATTTTTGTAATATAAGTGACAAATTTGACCAACTAAAAAATGACAACACGCAACTAAAAGAAAATTTAGAGAAATTAAATACCAAAATTGAAGAATCTAATAATAACTTGAGACAAGAATTAAACATTCAAATTAATTTAATTAGTGAAAAACAGGATAAACTTGTAAATGACTTTGTTAGTTTGGAAACAAAGACAGAAAATAAACTAAAAATAATTGAAAATAAGTTTACAGAAATAACAGACTGTAATACAGTTAAAGTGGAAGAAATAAAAAATAACCTGGAGGTTAGGTTAGGTAAAACTGAAACTAAATTTGCTAAAGAAGTAGAAAGTTGTATTGAAAACTTAAAAATAGTTGAAAATAAACTAGAGTTAGATATAAAAAATTGTGAAGAAAGATATGGTTCAAATATAAGTAAATCAGTGGTAGTAATTGGAGATAAAAGTAATGATACATTGATACCTGAATTTTACAATGAATCAAAAGAGCCACACCCTAAAGTCTTTATTGAAAGTTTAAAAATGTATAGTGAGGTTAAAAATGAGAATTGGGAAATTATGTCATTGTATATGAGAAAATATTTCAAGGAAGAGTCAGCACTCTGGTATGAAGTGCATAGAAAAGAATGGACACATTTTGAAGAGTTTAGGTTAGCCTTTTTGGATCGTTTTTGGTCAATAGAAAAGCAAGAAAACTTGCGAAGTAGAATTATTCTAGGTCAGCAATATTATGGTCAGGTTAAAGATATACATAATTATATTATAAGAAAGTTTCATAAGACACAATTTTTAGACCCGCCCATGCCAATTAGTATTTTTGTAAAACATATAGTAAAGCAGTTGCCTGAAAGTTTAAGATTGATATTGTTAGCCGCAGGTCCAAAAGATTTAAATAGCCTAGAGAGAATTGTCATGGATTGGCAAGAAAGTCAATTTGGAATAGATAGGAATAACAGGCAACCACAAACAAATAACTATCATAGACCAGAAAACAATAATAACAATAGAAATAGTCAGTACAATAATTATAATAGAAACTATAGACCAGACCAAAATAGAGATAGGCCTAGAGTAGAAAATATGCAATCAGGTCAAAATAGAGATAGGCCAAATGGATCTCATGACAATCAAAACAAGGGAAACGATCGCAGACAATAGGTAGTCAGGCCTGTGCGTTATTGTCAGAAAGGGTTAGGCCTAAAATAGTATCAGAACAGAAGGTGTGTACGGTAATTTCAGATAGTTGTGACATAACCTCAAATGAAACAGACATGCTTATAAATGAAGAGAATTTTACAGAATTAGAAACTCAACCAGTAAATGGTGATATTATTGAAATCGATTTAGCAATATTTAATAAAAGGTATAAGTGTATAATAGATACAGGTTCGGAAATTACAATTATTAGTGAAGGTATTTATAGAGAGTTGTTGAAGGATCATAAAGATAAGATTATGCAATTACCAGTTACAAATATAACCATTATGGGTGTAACGGGTGTAAGGAGTAAGAGGATATCTAAACAGATAGGTTTAGAAGTATATTTAGGAGGAAAATTGGTGATTATAAACTTTTTAGTGGTTGATGGATTAAATGTAGAACTAATAATTGATAGTGATTTTTTGAATCTGTATAAAGGAAAAATAGATTTTGAAAGTAAAACTTTAGCGTTAAAGGTAAATGAAGTAGATATTGTTACAAGATTTTCAAGTAGAATACAGAATGATGAAGTCTGTAATTTAAGGTTATGTAATGAAGAGTTAAGCATAGTTTATGATGGTTGTGAAATTGCAAGTGAGGTAGAGAATACAGTATATGCCTACTATAATAAAATGAAAAATAATGATACTAAAGTTACTGATAATGATCTGGAATGGGAAGATACACTAAGTACAGTTTTAAATAATACAAATTTGAGGCAATATAGTGAAAAAGATAGATTAAAGTTGTTGTTAAATAAATATAAAAAGATTTTTTCAGATAGGCCTGGTAAGATGTTAGATTTCAAAGCAAAGCTTAATATAAATAAAAACGAACAATTTATAAATAAATCTTATGCAATACCTCACTCTAAGAAAGAGGCGGTACATAAAGAAATTGAACGGATAATAGCCAACGACATAATAGAAAATTCTGATAGTCAATTTTCAAACCCTTTAGTTTGTGTTATAAAGAAAGATGGTTCAGTGAGACTTTGTTTAGATGCCAGACAGGCAAATAAAGTAATAATACCTGATAGGGAAGCACCTGAAAATATTGACGACTTGTTACAGCGTTTTGAAGGGGTTAAATACATAACCAGTATTGATTTAGTTAGTGGGTTTTGGCAAGTGGAACTGGACAAAGATTCCAGGAAGTATGTAGCTTTTACTTTTAATGGGAGGAACTTGCAATTTAAGAGATTGCCTTTTGGTTTGAATGTAAGTACGTCAATATTTAAGAAGGGGCTGACCAAGGTAATGGGTTTAGAAGTGTTGTCGTTTGCTATTGTCTATGTCGATGATATTTGTATTGCATCAAAATCATTTGATGAACACTTAGAACATTTGAATAAAGTTTTTAAACAATTAGAGCAAAATAATG
>JAGFPH010020670.1:0-14016 GCA_018207615.1 Philaenus spumarius | reverse complement strand
TTCAACCAACTATTTGGGAAATAGGTCTATTCACGACGGTGCTGAATAGCTGCAAAATGGTTCGCACGCCATTCCGCATTTGGGAGTATCTACACTACACAATGCATTGCGTGCTTCGCACGCCAGCCCTAGTATTGGGAGTATATTCAACACACAAAGCATTGCGTGCTTCGCACGCCAACCCCCGTATTGGGAGTGTCTTCAATACACAATGAATTGCGTGCTTCGCACGCCAACCCCACGGTGGAATCCACCACATGGCTTTGAACCGGGTACTTCTGTGGTATTTTACTTTTTGATCCATTTTGGGGGAACCAAGCGAGCTATAAGATCGGGTAAAAAAACCAAAATGTGCAGAATAATATCCTGATTTATATTTGTAGAAAACCCTCAAAAACTAATTCATTCTCGTAGGAAAATATAAGAAAATAGTTACTTCCGGTCAAAAAACGTACTTCCGATTGTTGGATTTTTTTGGCTAACAAACTCGTCCGAGCGACGTAGACAACCAACATGTGTACCAAATTTGAACCAAATCGGACTTGAAATGCGGCCGCTAGAGTGCGAACACATATATACATATATTGTGTACATATATGATTTTTAATGGAACTTCAAAACGTGTTGTGGGGACCATGATCGATGCTCATTTCCTACTCCTGACCCTGGGTCTTACCTTAAGGGCCACTGCAATAGCCCATTTTTCCTGTGAAAATTCGCTAGTTACATTCGATCACGCAGCTGAACCGCTGAAGTGAGTTGAGCGAATTTTTCGAAATTAAGTTTATATGTTTTAGGGCTTCAACCAGCTATTTGGGAAATTATCGAACTATTCACGAAGGCACTGTGCGTATGAAATGTATTAGTGGAATTTGTTTGCACCCAAGCCTCCTAAGGTTCACGCGTAGGTTCGTTCCGCTTTGCGAGTTTGTACCTCTGCCTCGCGGCCTCAAATTAGAAGCTGCCCCTCGGTAATCCAGTTACTTTTTTGGTAGTTTACGTTTCGCTCGATTTTGGGGGAACTGGACGAGCCACAAGATCGTGTAAAAAAACTAAATGTGCGTAATAATCTCCTATGTTTATTTTGTGTACATAAAACCCCAAAAAACGTCAACAAATTACTCCCGGTTGTTGAATTTGTTTGGGAACGAACCACCTGGAAAACCAACATGTGCACCAAATATGAACCAAATCGAGGTCGTTAGAGTGCGAACTCACATGTACAATTTTTAATGACACCCCAAAAATTGTTCCGGGGACCATGATTGGTGCTCATTGACTGCTCCCGCCTTCAGAGTCACTGCATTAGCTCACTCAATTCCTTGATTCGCTAGTAAAGTGATGTATTGCTGTGATGCTTATGGTGAGACCTTTGGTTGGGAGTGGTCATTGATCATGGTCCCCAGAACACGTTTTGGGGTATTATTAAGTATTTGAGAAATGTATATGTGTGTGGGGGGGAGTGTTTGTACTCTAACGGGTCGTTTTACGTCCGATTTGGTCCAAATTTTAAGTCGCTCGGACGAGTTCATTTTCCAAAACTATCCAACAACTGAAAGCACGTGTTTTGACATTAAGTAACCATTTATTGAAGTTTTCGTACTGAAACTTTTTTAGTGTTTTATCTAAAAAATTAATACAAGAGATTAGTCAGCACATTTTGTATTTTTACACGATCTTATACCTCGTATGGTTCAACTAAAATTGATTGGAACGTAAATACCCATAAAAGTAACCGGTTCAAATTCACGTGGGGACAGCGTCTGAGTGGAGGCCTGACTGCGAGCGAAACGAAGCAGTCCACAATTAGTGTAATTGGTGATACCTCTAAAATTGACAAAGTGTTTTCTCATTTTTTTAAATGTCTAAATTGTCTAACTCGGTTGCTATGTTAATGAATGTAAATGCATTTAAAAAACGTGTGTTGGCTCAGTATATTCCTAAATTAAAATTATATTGTTAATCTTTTAACACAATCAGCTGTTTAACTGTAATTGACCGAGCGAAGCGAGGTCTCCGTTTTAACTCGACCGTTCGGCATTTCGTCTGTGTGTCTGTATGTCTGTGTGTCTGTCTCACGGTTATGGCCAAACGCCTTGACCGATTTTGATGATTTTTTGCATGAATGTTCCTTATTCCTAGGCCGAGCCATGTATATACAAGGTTTTTTCCATTTTCCATTTTTAACCCCTTAAATAAAATAAAAATGGCGGCCGCACAGTTTCTATCAGTGTAAGCTTTTTTCCAAAGCCAGTTTGTAGCTTAACCGTAAGTCGTATTTAAAAACTAACTAAAAACTTTATGATTTTCAACAAAATTGTATTCTTGATTTTTTTCCTTATCTCTAACGGTAAGCTCACAAAATGACCGTAAACTTTAAATTTGTTAAAAATCGTCCAAGTTTTTGTATTTCAACCATTTTTTTATACGTTTATTCTAAACCAATTCAAAAGTGTTCCATAACGTTTTTGTAGATGAAGGTTCAAAGAATTCATACATGCCAGTAAAAAAAAATGATTGAAGTAAAATTAACAAATTTATTAGATCAAGAAACATTTATTAGTTATTAGAATGTTCAATAACGAAAGGAAAAGTTCAACTTTAGGCCTACATAAAAAGTAGTAAAAATTATTGTAATGTTTTTCATAAATGTAAAAAAGTTTCGTAATAATTTAGTTTCAAATAGAATTATATAAAAATATTTATCAATTTCAAACACCAGTTTTTATGTTCCTACTACAAGACTGCTAACAAAACTAGGCCCGTTTTGAATAGTAATTTAGGAATATATCCTTTGCAAAAAATGGCATATAATAATAAGAAAGTGTAGAGGATAAGAAAGTGTAGAGAATAAATCAAAGAATTAAACTGAATACTTGTAAATTATCATTGTAAATTTCATAAAAGTATTTAACTTAGCTTTACTGTACTTCAATTACAAAATGAGATGAAACAAATGAAACCGCTCGGCGATAAAGGACATACAAAAAATGACCGTTGGACACCGTGAGAAGTGTTAGTACATGGGTAAAAAGTTGAAATCACTATCTCGACGTTTTAACATTGTTTGTTTTCATTATTTCTAATATTGGAATGTGATATGGAAGTTATTGAACTGTAAATATGTACATTGTTAAGTTTTAGTTATTTAAGTACGTCAATATTTAATTCTATGTTGTCCCTCTATAACTTGATATTTTTAGCTATCTTACGCATTATTAACCTAAATAAAACACAATGCCTCTAAAAGAAAATCTTTAGCAGTTAAAGCTCAAGAAAAGAAAAAAAAACGAAACTAGAAATCCCGGAATCTCGGGAATTGCAAAATAATGTTTCGCTGGCTAAACCTTGTGCTTACTTCCTTACTGGCACACTATTTTTAACGTAAGCTCAAAACCACATTTGTTATTTCAACGAGCGAGGTCCGCTGTTCGCAGCACTACTAGTATTTAACAATCTAAATTAAAATTATAACAATGAAGCCTTACTCGAACCTGTGATGGTTCAGGTATAGGTCAATCCTAAATTGTATTTTTAAATTATTATTCCACTGTAGACAATCATGTAAATGTATATTTTATTTTTTACATTTGAATATTAAATGGGACAAGATAAAAATAACGATCAAATTTCGTATTCAACCGATACAACCAACGATTTATATTCATGACAGTTTTCACTTATGGTCCCACGGCTGCTTTCTTTTTTTTCATTTCACTTGACCTCAAGTCTTCAAAAAAATACAAAGTAAAGAAAGTGTTTCTGTTCTTCATAGTGTCAAAATGTTTAAAAGAATTTCCTAAATGCCAAACTAGAGATTATTTTTGGTGACTGAAATATTTCTTAAAACTGGTTTCTGTAACAGGCTTAAATACGATATTGGTTAAGCCGATTAATTAATATAACGTTTCGCCAACCTTTCCCGTCTATATTGCTTTCATAATCGAAACCGTTCTTTTTGACACCTTGTTTGATTATTTATTTCGTATTCCCATTTGCATGGAATTGCGAAATATATTCAAATGTATATTGTGATAACAGATTAACACAGCTGTAGTGATAAAATACATAACACGGAGTTCAAACTAAATTTGATATTATTAGATCCTCTGCACTTAACTTGTTTTTCAACATTTTAATCCCTTACATTTTTTTATAAATAATTCGTACAATAATCAACCTTTTACTGGCTTTTACACGTAGGCTACATAATAGGCAGGTTTCGTACTTCGTATAAATTGTAGCCTATGTATCTAGATAAGTATTGGATAATATTAGGTACTTGGTATTATTGATTAATCTATACATATAAATCAAATTGAAGTGTGTTTCTGTGATTTAGAAATAAACTAGGGAAACGCCCTGCGTGTTCCGCACGCCAACCCCCGATTTAACCTTCTAAAAACATATGTTAAGTTTTATTTATAATAAAGGTGTAGGATTAATAATAACCTCAAAACTAAGATGGTAAATCTTGTTAAATGTTCAAATCAAATTATTTCGTATATTTTATAACAACAGTTATAATAAAGGTTAAAAAACCAGTATGGCTCAGGTGTACACTTAATCAAAAACCTAACCAAAAAGTTACTCACTATCGATTACTGTATATTATCAATAAATATGTCTACTATATATATATGTCTTATTTATTTTCAATTAGGATGTAACATAGTTTTTTGTTATTTTTAAATTCCTTAAGGCAGGTTTTTATTGGATTGTGTGTGTTGAAACATAGGCCTAAATGATTCAGATAGGCCTAACTTAAAATATGATTTTGTACTAAAATCTGGACATCCGAATCAACTGTATTATTATGTATCTGTTAGAAATCATTATTTACTTCCACGAAAACAGCTGGATTAGTTTGTTTCTATTATAAACAGCTGTTTTGTATAGAAATGATTTTTAAATTCGTTCCATGTTAATATTGTGGGGAAAACCCGACCTTTGAGATTTGCTCACGCCATTAAGGATAAGAATTTTCGACGTCTAAAACCTTATTGCAAAATTTCGAAATGAGACGAATTTTTTGACAACTCAAAAATTAAATATGGTCCATAAATAAGGGAGGAGTTGTGTTCACAAAAAAATACTTCACGTATTATATATAAGGATACTTTTTCTAAGCTCATATGAAAACACTTTACAAAAACCTAAATATGAATTTTTTTATTGTTTTGCCTGTCTGTTTGTACGGGCTAATCTCCTGAATGGCTGGACCAATTTTGTTGAAACTGTCATTTACATGTAGATGACTTTTCAAAATGATTAATCTAGGCTACTTTTTATCCCCGATATATTTAACAATCCTAATTTAAAAATAAACGGTACCAGGAACTGGCACATACTTTCTCACAAACACATTTAAATTACTAAACAGATTCACTGTGACTTGTAGGGAGGGGTAGGAGAGTTTTTTTTTATTAAAGTTGGAGATTAATTAATAATAATAATAATTATTATTATTATTATCTAGAGAGAAAACTATTCGATCGATTTCGAAAAAATTTGCACCAAACACGTCAATTCGGTCTTTATAGATGCACGTAAAAAGGTTTTGAAAAATTTTGAAATACAACCCGATTTATGGCCAAAAAACCCCCAAAAATAAGTTATTATTATTAGCTAAACGAGAATTTTTTGAAAGATGCGGGTTTTTGTATATGGTAGGGCACATTAAAGGCTACAAATAAGCCAAATTTTATCAAAATCGTTAGAACCGTTTTTTTATAAAAAAAAATAACTGATTTTTTGGCCATAAAGGGGGTTGTTTTTCAAAACCCTTTTTCGTTCATTTATACAGGCCTACTGGACATGTCTGGTGCAAATTTGGTTGAAATCGATCGAATAGTTTTCTCTCTAGCTTTGTATACTTTTATTAAAGTTGGAGATTAACTAATAAATATTATTATTATTATCTAGAGAGAAAACTATTCGATCGATTTCGAAAAAATATGCACCAAACACGTCAATTAGGTCTTTATAGATGCACGTAAAAAGGTTTTGAAAAATTTTGAAAAACAACCCCCTTTATGGCCAAAAAACCCCCCAAAATCAGTTATTATTATTATTATTAGCTAAACGAGAACTTTTAGAAAGATTCGGGTTTTTGCAATATGGTAGGCTTATTAAAGGCTACAAATAAGCCAAATTTGATCAAAATCGTTAAAGCCGTTTTTTTATAAAAAAATTATAACTGTTTTTTGGGGGTTTTTTTACCAAAAAGGGGGTTGCTTTTAAAAATTGTTCAAAACCCTTTTTTGTGCATCTATACAGGCCTACTTGACATGTCTGGTGCAAATTTGTTTGAAATCGATCAAATAGTTTTTACTCTAGCTTTGTATACATACATACATACATACATACAAGTAATACATGCATACAAACAGACATACAGACAGACATTTTGCAAAAACCACATTTTTAGACTCAGGGGGTCCCAAAACGGATATATCCACAAAAATCTCAACATCGATTTTTTTGCGATCACTATACTTTCTCTATGCTATAGTATAGTGAGAAAATAATATACAAAATTTGAAAATTAAGAACAAAATTAGGGGTTTTGCTAACGGACATGACCATTAAAAATAAAACAACTAATTTGAACCAAAAGCTTAAAACTTTGATAAGATCTTCAGTGTGCTTGACTTACTCTATACGCTGGTTTAACCGTTAAATATATATCAAGACAGTATGCATTAATGTAACATGTACTCATGATGTTAAATACACCTGAATCCTGATTTGTAATTTTTATGTTCGTTAGGTAGTTATGAGTAAATAAAGTGGCGGAAAACTGGATTTTTAGCGTTTATTGGTGCATAGCCTCCCTACTCCCTCAATCGGTTCGCCAAAACTCTCCCACGACAAATAACCATCTTTGTACACCTGAAATTCATAAAAAAATATTTCGTATGCTGCTTGAATTTCACAGTAGGTTCCAAAAGTTACCGGTTTGCTCATATCCGCGATATATTCTTTTTTTGTTGAATAAATATCTCCGATTACTTTTAAAGTATATGGTTTGAACCTGCGCCAATTATTTGAAACATGACTAACAACTCTGGTCCTCACCTCAAATCCCAGTGAATCGTGTCATGTACAATTAAAGCCAAAGAGTAGAATAAGCATTGGCCATCTGGCCTAGAAGAAACTACCCTGTGAGGAATAGATACCAATGAATACAGAAACTATTTGGTATTGATAGTTTCTGTATTCATTGTAGATACTCCATTAACGTGTATGACCTCCATTGTTGTAATATGAAGATAAATTTTATATTTAAGTGAGTAATATTAAGTTACAGTAAAATAAAACAATGTAAAATATCGCTTTGTCAAAATGTACAAAATGTAAAATGTTGTCTAAACTTACTTCAGTTAGACAAAAATCAATCTTCTTTACAAAACTTAAAAGGCACAAATATAATAATTATTATGATTATTCTTAGAATTCCATGTAGAATGCATACACTAATATCTCACTCAAAATCATTAGTCACTAAAAAAATAATGCTTACATTATAATGGTCACTATTTTTCGCATACTTATAATAACGTATTATTATATACTATGTATCGTCTATTCCAGCTCCAAGCGCTTACTTGTCTATATATTCTATGTATCGCCTATTCCCTCTTCACGCTCTGACCATGTGTCTACGCAAAAAGTTTGACGCGAGATTTCAGAAACATAGTCAAGCGCTAAAGTGCCCAACGCGCCATTAGAAGTTGTCACTTCAAAAAGAAAATAATTTCAGCTGAACCGCTGACGTGAATTAAGGCCCGCGCACACCAAACGCGGGAAGCGGGAGCGACGCGAATTTTCTAATTCCTAGAAATTTAGTCGCGGGAACTGTTCGCGCGGGATCTTAGGTGACGCACACACAACGCGGGAAGTTTCGCGGCGAACTGAGTCGGTAAGGTGACAGTGTTGTGGTCAGTTGTACTTACCTTCTCATCGTTCGTCGCTCGCCATGTCATCTGATGAAGAAGAGGCTTTGTTGCTGTTCGCCTTGGCTGAGGATGAAATTCATAAGAAGACGTGGGTACACGCTATAAATAAGGAAAGAGAACAGTATGGGGAATATCACACCCTGATGACGCATCTCCGAATGGATGAAAAAAGGTTTTACATATACTTTAGTATGACACCAACCTGCTTTGATGAACTACTTGGCTTAATCAGCGATGATATTGAGAAGAAAAACACGAACTACCGAAAATCTATTTGCCCCGAGGAACGCTTGGCTATTACATTAAGGTATGTTACCAGATTGTTTCCATATTGTTACAGTTTAGCATATATCAACTAACAATACATGCTCAGAGTTTTGAACATTGTATTTTTATTTACGTTTTAATATAGTAATTTATTTATTTGTTTGGTAACCTCAATAACGCCTTTTAAAAGACAAGTTAGACTGTTATGTAGGATAATAATAAATATTTTAACTAATCTATTTAATGTATGTACACATGTTTTATGAGAATAAATTATAATCTTGTTACCAAAGGATAAGAGGCCAAAAGGTCAAGTCTTAATAGAAACAAAATTGCTTAAAAAACGTATTATATTAATAATAAAAACGAACGAAAGATGAAAAATGGGAAATCTTACAATAATAACTACGGTTCCCGCTCTAGTCGCGCGGGAAAACGCTGCATGCAGCGAACCAGGCGGGACGACGCTGCGTAACGATCCCGCACATGATCCCGCGCGAACGATTCGCGTTTGGTGTGCGTTATCTCATATCCCGCCGTTGTTTTACAATCCCGCGCGGGAACTTCCTAGAAATACATTCGCGTCGCTCCCGCTTCCCGCGTTTGGTGTGCGCGGGCCTTTAAGCGAATTTCCAAAACTAAGGGTGGGCTCTAGTAAAACAGAAAGCAACCTGCGACTCCCTATAGCGGCGGTAGGACATTGCTCAGCCTAAATCAATTTAAAACCCGCAATTGTTCAAATAGCGTTTTTAAAAAAATACCAAACTCTTGAGGACGAAATTCTTCATGCGAATGCTTGGTAGTTTTTCGAAATAATTAATAGTGACAACATAAAAACATATTAAAAATCCATGTTTTAAAGTGTTAATAAATATTAAACAAAATATTATTCTTCGTTTTGAAAAAGCCATTTGCATGCATATTGACCATAGCTTTAAAATGACATATCGTTTATAATTTTCCGATAAATAATAAAGGAAAAATTTGGATTTTAATTGGACATTGGTGTTATGGAGAGTCAACCAACATGGCCGACAGCTAGAGCCGACCCATTTGCAAAATGTTGCAATCATTACTGAGTTTGTCAATTGTATCAAACGCTAAGCATTCAGTTACAGTAGACAAACGCGTCTATCAGTTGACTCACCCTCAACAGTGCTTATCTTCAAAACAGCTGATGCTTTAGCTCAGTAGGTCAATGTCATTGCGTTGTAAGTGTATAATATTTGTGAAACATCAATACTCAATACAAGCAATATCCTATGTGCAACATGAATTGATTTTATGTTTTCAGTTTATAAGTTAATATTTAAACAGTAAAATGTATTTATACAAGTTTAATTTGTGCATAATTTACGGTAATTGTATACATTGGTGTCGGGAGTTTTGAGGTTAGGCTTACTCTCCGCTGTAACCAAAGAAAGGTAAGCTTTTATAAACAGTGGTTTTGTGTTTGTATTTAACTTGCACTTTGCGATTGTGTGTAATATGGTTTCGTGCTTCGGACTATAGACTGCGCTTCGCGAGTTTGCACTCGCCCTGCGAGATCGCTCTTTTAGCACTGCAACTTGTACTTTACAAACACCCATAAAGGCACTAAATCTGATAATTGTATACAAAACAGTTTTTTTTTTCTTAGTTACACCGCTAAGCCCAATTTTAAAAACCACAAAGTTATAGGTTCTCCGTTGGAACCTTCTATACACGTTATAAAATGTTTTCTCTATGCTAAAGGTGTAGGTTTAATGGTAACCCCAGAGCTAAGATGGTAAATAATGTTAGATGTCCAAATCAAATTATTTCGTGTATTTTTATAACAGCAGTTGTAATAAAGGTTAAAAGAACCAGGCATGGCTCAGGTCTACACTTTAATAAAAACCTAACCTAAAAGTTAGAAATACAAATAATTGATTCAAAATTTGAAATCAGCTGTTAATTGAAATATTAGAGCAAACAGCAGGTTTATATGAGTTATTTTATTACCCCCTACATACAAACAAACAAACAAACAAAAAAACAATCTTTAGCTCTATATAATATTAGTATAGATAATATTATTATAATATATTAATATATACTTATACTTACTTGTCTATATATACTACGTATCGCCTATTCAAAATTGTGTCTACGCAAAAAGTTTGTTTGACGCGAGATTTCAGAAACATATTCAAGCGAAAGTGCCCAACGGACCAATAGAAGTTATCACTTCAATAAAATGTTTGTATTGACATCACCATGGGTCGCCGCTGGTGTTGGCGAGCGAAGCGAGCAGGGACAGAATGTTGTACAATAAAACACTACTTTATCTATTTCAGTTTGACAAAATTAAAAGTCACATTATTTTTGGGTTTAAACAAAATAAAACTTATGAGGAAAATTTAGATTTACAAATACATAATATATGTTTCACAGCTGTTAAGCAATATAATTGATAGTAATTGTAAACAGTAGTCCACTTAAGCAGACAGCGTGTAATAAAGTAATGTAATCAATTAATGGTGTAATCACTTTCACTTGGAAGTATGGGACTAATTAATTGGTCTGGATTATGGGAGTATGTGCGAATGTAAAGACTTCCTTCGTCTAATTACAGAGAAGAATTGAACAATAAGGCTACAAAGTAGAGTGGGTGAGAGAGACAGAGCGTGAAATCCGTCAGTCTCATCTTACATAAAGTAGTTCTGTAATTATAGTGTTTTATAAATAATTACAACTTTATAAAATCTACTTCAATTATAACGTTCTAACGTAAGATTTGATCTTTTTCACAGTTGGAATCTATTGTGGTTTTAACTGCTACTTAGGCAAGACATTAGAGGGGAAAATTACAGTTTTTTTGTAAAACATTTAACACTCGTACATATTGTTCATGAAGTCCCTTTAACCCCCTTTACGTAAAATAACATGGAAGTACACGGTTCAAAGCCATGTGGTGGATCCTACCGTGGGGGTTGGCGTGCGAAGCACGCAATGCATTGTGTTTTGAGATACTCCCAATACGGGGGGGTGCTTGGCATGCGAAGCACGCAATGCATTGTGTATTGAAGATATGCGGAATGGCGTGCGAAGTTGTGTGTTGAAGATACTCCCAATGCAATGCATTGTGTATTGAAGATACTCCCAATATGCGGAATGGCGTGCGAACCATTTGCAGCTATTCAGCACCGTCGTGAATAGACCTATTTCCAAAATTGTTGGTTGAAACCCTAAAACATAGGCCTATAAACTTAATTTTGGAAATTTGCTCAACTCACGTCGGCGGTTCAGCTGCGCGGTCCCCGATTTTCACGGCTTTTCATCCATTTTTAGTTGTATCAAAAAAATTATGTACTTTTAGATTCACTCGCGATGCATTTCCGCTTTCTCCCGAAACTGGTCGTATGTAGACTTTGTTCCTGGTATTTTTCTGAACACGATGCAGAAAACTGCATCCAAATCGGAGCTGTAAGCAAAAAATTATTTATGTTTCAATACTTTGCCTGGTCTACATGTTTGCGTGTTTTCCATTTGGTTTGGGAAAAAGAAAACATTGTTTTTTTGTTTGCCGAAACAAGTTAAAATTTCGCAAACATTTTGAAAACATCCTGCAAACTGTTTGCAAACAATGTTTCCACAAACATGTTTGTAAGTGTGGACTAGGCTTTAGGAATAAGTAGATTGTATGTTATGTTACAGAACTTTGATTGTCCGTTACTTTGAAACGAAGCAAGATGCACTAGTTTGCGCCATTGTGTTTCTCATTTAATAAGCTTTTCGAATGTGTACTGCGTGAACTACTTTTACATTTGAAATTGTTAACCCCCTTACCCGCGTGGTAAGTCCAACAAAATCATAGAGGTTCAGATATGTAAAAAAAAGTGTCCTGTTTTGCAACACAAGATATATACAACGTTTTGTTAACTTATTTTCAATAACTAAAATGATTAGGGGGCTAAAGGGACTTTATGAACACTCTATTTAACCGTATTGCTTTATGGTTTGAGGAATAGTTTGTAGATGAAAATACCACATTCGGAAATAATTATTTTTTATTGTGGAATTATTGAAACAACAATGTTTGCAGATTGTCGCTTCTATTTATGTACATCATTGGATGGAACGCTATACTTTCAATGGAATAGTTGTAGTAAATTAAACCCCCTTTTAAATGGGACTGTTAGTCATGATGTGCATTTTTGAATGAGAAAAATAAAAAAACCACAAAAGTTCCATGTTTTTAAAAAATTTATAATTTCGATATTTTAAAAGCAAAAGCTTCGTAATTATTAGCGAATTTCCATAGGATAAATGAGCAATTGCAGTGGCCCTAATGGTAAGACTCTAGGTCGGGAGTAGCAAATGAGCACTGATCATGGTCCCCAGAACACGATTTGGGGTGTCATCAAAAATCATATATATATGTGTTCGCACTCTAGTGGCCGCATTTTAAGTCCGATTTGGTTCAAATTGGGTACACATGTTTGGGGGGTTGGCAGGCGAAGCACGCAATGCATTGTGTATTGAAGATACTCCCAATATGCGGAATGGCGTGCGATGCGCGCAATGTTTTGTATATTGAAGATACTCCCAATATGCGGAATGGCGTGCGAACAATTTTGCCGCTATTCAGCGCCGTCGTGAATATACCTATTTCCCAAATTGTTGGTTGAAACCCTCAAACATAAGCCTGTAAACTTAATTTTGGAAATTTGATCAACTCACGTCAGAGGTTTAGCTGCGTGGTCGAATTATTTGTATTATATTGTATTTGTTTTGACCTGCTGAATAACACGGTAAAGTTTGGTAGGATGGTTGCGAAGCACCCTGTATATCCAAACTGTACCGAACCAAAGTGGCAAACTAAAACAGTGGTTTTAACACGCTCCATTCAAGCTAATTGAGTTACGTCAGTGAATTGTTATTGTATGTCGATTTGATTAAAATAACTCGCATTCTGTGTCAACTAGACCAGGAAGTTTTAGTTATTTCTGTTCACCGCAAGAAACCAGAAACACTTAAAACGCTGAGAATAACAAGTTATGTACTATAATGGAAGCTGGTATATAAGAAGGTTATAAACAACGCCCAATGTTATAAAAAGTAAAGAAGGAAATGTTGAATGTCTGTGGTCGTGAGTTATATGTTGCTATTAGCCAACACAATCTGATAGCAAGAAATTAATATTTCATGCTTCCGTGCCTTAAAACGAAAAATAGTAACCCTTATATAGAACAAGAAAGCCCCGTGAAAAATCACAGACATAACAAAATTAGGTACACATCAGAAATAATTTAAAAACATCAAACTTTATCTAGGCCTAAATAACTATGCCGATTTTATAGATCGGCAAATGTGTACAGTTTATAAGGATTGTAAAACTGGAGGCCTATTTGTAAAAATTTTGTATTTATACAGGGTGTCCAAAAAAAACGTTTACAGACTTTGAAATGTGATTCCTGATACAAAAGTAAAGAAAAAAGTTCCTATGAAGGTATGTCCGAAAATGCATATTTGCCCAGATATCCGCCATTTTGTATTTTTCATAAAATATTTTTTTCTCTGAGGTTTTTCAACCGATCCTTTTGAAATTCGGTATGTGTGTAAAACTAGTCCAAAACTACCAAACTTAAAAAAATCAACTTGATCAAATGGTAAATTTCAAAATGGCGGCCGTTTAAATATTTAAAATTTTAATAATGGAAAAACGATAATCCGTACGAAAAATTGACAAGAATAACTTTTTTTTGCAAAATTTAATTACCAATCAAACGACACCAAAATAATGAGAATCGGTTCATTAATAACT
>JAGFPH010020668.1:0-14017 GCA_018207615.1 Philaenus spumarius | reverse complement strand
CTACCCACGAGACCTTAAAGACATCTCCCTTTAGTATTCTGTTTAACTTTATGCCCAACACCCCGCTCAGTCTAACTTGGAACATTGATGATTTACTTCCCAGGGACAATTCCGATCCTTACAGCATCTGGCAAAAGGCCAAAAACAACATCATGAAAGCACATCAAAAGTCTGAGCGTGTCTACAACAAAGGTCGTAGACAACAACCTTTCAAGATTGGCGATCTAGTGTGGTGTAAGATGCACAATCTAAGTTAAGCGGCAAATAAAAGGGCTGCGAAACAGATGCCCAGGTGGTCAGGGCCCTTCCGCATTACCGATTTTCTAACCCCCGTCACTGTAACCCTTTCTTTCCCAGATTCACAGAACTTCATTAAAAAGGCCCACGTAGAACAACTGAAACCTCATTTTGTGGCTAACGATCCACACAATCATTTATCACCCCGCCTTTACTTATCGGCGAATCACACTCAGTGTTAGTTACCCACCTGAAAAAGAGTAATTTAGGTTTTGTTTAATCACATGTTATCGCTTGTAGGTACAAGCGCACCCGGACTCGACACAAAACCGAGAGACTGGCCATCTCACTGGTTAATCCTTTTTTTTCATGACTTAAATTTCCAGTGCTGGAATCCCAAGAAAATCAAATAATGTCAAAAGTCATGACATGTCATGCAACTATTTTTCATCTCAATAGGTCTGGAGACTGATCACCTCCCGTACCAGAGATAATAAAGGAATAGCCATGCTTTCGAGCAATTTCTTTGCTAGGACATAGCGAGTCCACTATGTATTTGTGTAATTGCGTTTAAAGGCGCTAAATGTCAAAACACATACTTTTTTAAATGCACAGCTCCAGGAATCACGAATGCCATGTTTGTGTTCATGTGTTAAACCGTGTAATATGTTTGTTCCCTCAGATATGCTACATGTATAATTGTGTTATGTGACATGCATGTGATGTATGTATGGTTTAGGTGAAAGTATATTGACCAGTAGGTCTAGGGTTATATGTAGAAATAGTCTTAGTTAAAATTTTGTGGGTGTGACACATCTGATTCCTTTTTTGAGGCCATTTTTGTAGTTTGTTTCTTGCTTCTCAAGTTGCAATTCTATGTTCTTGCTTGGTTTCTTTCCCGACGCTGACTTTCGCGGGGGGAGAATGTAGCGATTTTAAAATACGGCGCCGTACGATTTAAACCAAAAACTTATCTCATTAAACTTAACAGAATCCAACTTCATAAATAAGACACTCACTCCACCTAGGGTCTAACCTATGCAACTCAGTAACAGCTGTTACTCTATACTGTACAGCGCATGCGCGCAGATTTGTACTGAGTCACGTAGGCAAGTCTCTTCCTTTTTCGTTTCGACTATCAAGATGCACTGACCTTCGAAAACCACACGTAATAAATTAACCCTCTTGTCAAATTCAAAGTAAGATCAAAATAAAAATAAGCGATGCTTAAATTGAAATAGTCGTTTCGCAAACAGTGTAGTAATTTAAAGTGAAATGTTGGTGTTGTGGTGTATGTTTTGTTATCTTGCGAAACACGTGGACCGGCGAACATGATCATATCTCTCTTACCAGGTAAAGAATTCAAACAAATCCATTAAACTAAATTACATCTGAGTTTGCTATAATAATGTATATTGTCTGAATTTAATTGTAACCATATCTCTACACTTTACTGAGTAATTTTCTGTCGTAACTAAATTTAGCCTAAAACAGCCTATCTTTTAACATCGTTACATAGCCTATAAGCCTTAAGCAAAGTGCAGTTTAAGATTTAGTAGCCTTTTTGAGCCATATAAAAGAAAAATATATTAATAGTGTAATAGTGGCTATTCAAAGCATTTCTTTAATTAATTTTATAAAACCATAAGTTACAATACCGTCATACAAGAAGTTACAATACAGTTTCATACATGATGTTACAATGCAGTTTCTTACATGATTTTAGACATGACCGTTTAGTTCTGAAACTAAATCATGTTGTACTTAATTCGTAGTGAAACAACTGGTTCAAGAATCAGCTGAACTTTTCGACATGAACTGAACATTGAACATTTCTGTTATTCCACCGTCTTCGCAAAGAACAATTTGTGTGCAATAGTAACTTAAGTGCAATGTCACTGATCACACATAAATAATACTTCATTTTTTTTTAATTAGAAATTACTATTTGTTTAAATAAATTAACCAACAAAGGCTATTTTTGAATATCTAATTAATCTAACAAAGGCTATAATTGAACATCTTTTATTAAACAAAATTTGGATGGGATAGCTAGCATTTTAAGACCTTACAATCCCAAAGGGTTCATTTCAAAATTTAAACCTTTTTTTTTATTACATGAGAGACGTCTCAATAAAATTAAACTCCATTATTTTTATTTTAAAATTTTACTTAGTATTAAGGTTGGCCAACAAAATAAGTGTATTACTAAATCCATGGTATATGTATCTAAATTTGTAACTTTGTAAATTTAACAAATTGTATTTTTTATTAAAAATAGGGAGGGTTTTTCAAACTTTATTTTTGGGGAGGGACTTCTTTTTGAACTTAACTAAATTAATATTATGATGTAAATTTTCTTTAAAAATCATTGTACTTAAGGGCATACCAATTTTTATCTTTTCTTTTAAGGGCATATAAGTTTTTTTTAAGTATATTACTTTAAAGTAAAATTCAATAAACAAACTTTTTACTATGTGAATTGTATTTTTTGTCTTTCCTGTAAATAGCTAACTCAGGTGTTTGAAAACAGCTTTAAATAAGGTAAGGTTACAGACCATTATCCATTGTAAAATCTTTTTTTATATATATTTTATTTTTCTTTGTGTATGTACCATCTTAGTTTCTACCCAGCACGCATTCCATATTGTTTGTTCCCTTTTGGCTGGTACATATTGTGGTAGCAGAATGCGTGGTTCTTTCCTAAAAAGGTGAAACATATTGTGGTAGCGCGATCGTGGTAACTTTCCTAAAATAATCAGAAATCGTTGCATAAATAATTCCATTGGTCACACTCCTTGACACATATAGTAAAGTTTTAGGTTATTCAAGTAAATTTTACATATCCATTGACTTCAAGTGTAGCGCAGTGACACATATATTTTCTTTTACTAAACATCATAATTCAACAACAAACACTTAGATATTGATGAAACTTTTTTTCTTTCTCTTTTCTTTACTGGTCATTGAGGATATATGAGGATATATTCTGACAGTGTTAAAAACAAAATACAATAACAAATAAAACAAAAAATACAAAAATTAATAAAAACTTTTAAAATATAAAACTTAATAAAAATTCAAAAAAAATAATACAATTTTCTCACTGTCTGAATCTGTCCTTGCTGCTCACCTACATTGTTTGATTCTTGCCTTTGTTTATTTTTTTTCTCTCACACATATATAAAACAACAGTTACCACAATTTAATATTATTGATTTTGTTTAAAGAATTTCGAACATAGTCAACTCGACCAAGTAAGGAAACACAAAAAATCTTTATAAAACATAAATAAACATTTTCCTTGCTCGTTCGACTTGACGTTTGAAGCTGATCGCTTTTCTAAATTTCTCTTGGGTGTTGTTGACAATAATTAACAAAATGGCAGATTTAGTAAAGGTCGTAGATTACCTCAGAAAATCTGAGCTCGCCTTTGAGGTGGTGATAAGGGGCGGGGATGTTGAGGTTGAGACAGTAAGGGCCATGAGAGTCACTTTAAGAAGTTTGCTCCAGGCGGGGTCTGACCCACTGGAGGGGACCATCAATGAAGACAATCTCGCTCAACATTTGGAGTGGGCTCAGGATTCCTTTGAAGACCTGAATGACGAATTGGAAAGTTTAAATGCCACACAACTGGCAAAGTTAAATAAATTACAAATAAGGTTAACTCTTTTTGAGCAGAGACTGTATTTTTTGTTGGCAACCGTAAATAAATTAAATATGCATACCACCGATTGTAATGTGGAATGTAACCGTTTGCTTGATAGTTTTCAAACTGTTAAATTAAAATTTGAAAATTTAAAACAAGGTCAAATATTAAGTACAATTTCATGCCCAACACCTTCTGTCTCAGCGTTGCCCGAAGTCCGGCCCATCTCGGGGATCGTTTCGGTACCAATGGCAAACCCGGAAAAGGACTTAAGTGTCACACCTCCGTTTCCAATTTCACTAAATGTACAACAGCATTGTAATTCTGCTATTTTTTCATATAGCAAGTTAAAACATCCAGCGGAGAAGTTAATATCAACACTCCCTGTAACAAACGGTTTCGACATGGAAAAATTAATTAAATTTATTAAAATTGCTTTAAGTATAATTAAAATTTACCCCGATTTAATGGAAAATATTTTGTGTTTGTTAACGCCTTATGCGAAGGAGCCTTTAACCTCCTGTTTGACTAAACATCAGTCATTTCTGGATTTCCATAAGGAGGCGTTGTTTATGTTTATTCCTGCTAAACGTCGAAACACTCTTGAGCAGGATCTCTTTTTTCGTCCCCAGGGGCAGAAGGAGACTCTGCACCAGTTTGTTTCAGACATAAAGGAAGCAGCGTAGGAGCTTCTGATTAATAAATCTGAACTAGAAATAACGCAAATTATTGTTGACGCTCTCTCGCCGGAAGTCCGGAACTGCCTCGTATTTGCGAGCAAACCATTAAATTTTAATGACTTGGACGCCCTCTGTGCCCAAGTTAATAACACTTTCTACGTTGACAAAGAAAGAGTGTCAATGGAAAAACATTTTTCCAGGCCGGAACCTGAATTTAGACCTTTCAGGTCCCCAGTGGTGTGCTACCGATGTAACAAAAAAGGTCATACGGCGCCACAGTGTAGAAATGTTTATGTTCAACGCCCAACTCAACCGTATAGGAGTTTTAATAGAAATCCAAAAAACCACCACATGAGCGAGAAGTAGTTGGGGTCTCGTCACAAGCTCCTGCCAGCAAAACCAACCTAAACAATTTTCTTCCCTATAGTTCCTTTTTAAAAAAGGGGTGAACACCCGAAATAAATTTCAAATTATACCAAGACATCGTCCTAATCCTAGCGTCCAAAAACGCTTAATAAACAATGTCCAATTTAGTTATAGTAGCAATACTAGAAAATTTCATAAGTCTTATTTAAAGCCAACCTGTCTCTTATGTAAACAACATGGTCACTACATCGGGGAGTGCTCCTTTTTCCTGTTTAAGCAACGCAGAAAAGCGGTATCCAATTTTCTCCACTGGCAAGTAATTCTTGTACAAGGAAAGCTTATACAAATTTAAAATCGAAGGGCTTAACAAATAAGATCTTGCCACTTGTTCAAGTCCAGTTTACAAAAAAATCAAAATAAATGCACTGTTAGATTCTGGATCAGTGAGAAGCATTATGTCAGCTGATCTCTTTCAAAAATTAGAATCCCTCAACTTAGTTAAAGGTAAAGAACAGGTAATGTTCCAGTGCCTCACTGCCAATGGAGAAAAGTTGGAGATCAATCTCGCCTGCACAGTACATTTAAAGATTGAACATTGTAGCTGGAATTTCCAATTTTTTGTGGCACCTCAGCTATCATGTCCTCTCATTTTGGGGTCCGATTTTTTTCTTAAGAGTAAACTTGTGTTAGATTTGTTCAAAGGCACCTTCAGTTTTGGGTTTTACAAGGCTAACTCTTTTCAACTAGTTAATTTTTGAAAATATGCACCTCCTACACTTAAATCATATTCTGCTGCCCAGGTCTCTGAAGACCCACTGGGTCACCTTGACGATGCAAATCAGAGGGTGATCTCCGGTCTGACCAAAGAATTCTCTGATGTCCTCACTACGGAATTAGGACTCACAGACCTAATTAAGTACCGTATTGAACTGAAAGACAATATTCCGGTGAAAAGTCAGCCTTATCAACTGGCCCCTCCTAAAATGCAATTTTTGAGGGAGCATATCAGAGACCTAGTCGATAAAGGAGTAGTGGAAAAGAGCATTTCGAATTATTCCTCTCCGGCTTTCCTTGTGCAACATACAGAGAAGAAGCCCCGAATGGTTATCGATTATAGTAAGCTGGACCAGCATATTCGGATCGAAGCCGTGCCCCTTCCCAATCTACACCAGTGTTTCAATTGGTTCGTGGGAGCGAAATATTTCACGGTGTTTGACCTCAACTCTGCCTACCAACAAATCCTACTTACCGAGTGTTCTAAACACCTTACCAGTTTTTGTACCCGCTGGATGCTCTACCAGTTTACACGAGTTCCTTTTGGACTCTGTACTGGTGCTCAAGTTTTGACTCGCCTTCTAGACCAAGTTTTCTCTGATATCAAGTTCAAGTTTGTTTCCAATTACCTAGATGACTTAGTCATCTACTCAGAAACTTGGGAAGAGCATGTGAAACATCTGCGCGAAGTCCTTTCTCGATTACGAAAGGCGAAACTTACGGTTAATCCCGATAAGGTTCGTTTTGCGTGAAAGAGATAAGTTTCACCAGAGAGGTCATCTAGTTTCAGCCAGATGCGTGCAAATCAACCCTGATAGGACCAATGACATCAGAAATTTTCCCAAGCCCACCAATCCAAAGGCTGTGTCACGCTTTATTGGTATGGTTAATTGTTTTCTAAGTTTATTCCTAACTTCGCCGAACACGCCGCTCCTTTAAATCTGCTCCGGCGCAAAGGACAAAAGTTCGTTTGGAACGACGAGCAACAACTTGCTTTTGAACACTTGCGTAATGTCATCGCTCAACCTCCTGTACTTCGTATGGCAAATTTCGACAAACGCAAGTTCGGTTGCCTTAGGAGCAGTTCTATTCCAGGAAATTGACGGTTCTCGTCAACCTATTGCCTATGCTTCCCGAACTCTAACACCTGCGGAAAGAAAAGCCTCTTCTGCGTATGAGTCAGAATGTCTGGCCGTGGTTTTTGGAGTGGAAAATTTTAGACAGTATCTCGAGCACCGCGAGTTTCTCTTGGAAACAGACAACCAAGCCCTTTCTTGGCGACTCGCTCGTCTCAGACAATTAGGCAAGATGGGACGATGGATTGCCAAATTAATATCCCTCAAATTTCAAGTGGCACACATCAGAGGCACCCAAAACGTCATCACAGATTCCCTTTCGAGGGTGTTTGAGCTGGAAAACCAACCGGAGGAAATGATTCCAGCAGAAAGTCCAATTACCTGCAACCAATTTCCCTTTAGCTTTCCAAGACATCGGTGTTCAGCAGCGAGCCGATGATCGTTTAAGTCCAATAATTTCAAATTTAGAAGATGGTGCAACTTCTAGTCGTTATTGTCTTAGTAAAGGGACCCTTTGCCTTAAGAATCATAAATAAGTATCCCTATTAAAATTTGTGTACCCAGATCACTAACAGACCTTGTCATAGATTACTTCCATGATTCCCCAGTAGGAGGTCACTTAGGCATCTTCAAAACCAAATTCAGAGTAAGCGAAAACTTTTTCTGGCCTTCGCTTACGCGAGATGTCGTCCAAAAGGTTAAAGGTTGTCATACTTGTGCCGTGAGCAAGCCCGCTTAAAATAGCAAATTAGGCTATTTGTCGTCGATAGTCCCAACCAGACCCATGGAGAAAATCCACATAGACTATGTTGGTAAAAACTGTCAGAGAAGCCACTACTTTTAACACCATGAGAGCTCTCAGCCAAAAAATTTTTCAACATTTCGGTTTTCTCTGACAATGCCACTTGTTTCACTTCACATTCGTTCCGCAACTTCTGTTTCTCTCGTGGAATCAAACACGCAACTTTATCACCTTACCATCCCCAACCAAACAACGCGGAACCTTTGAACAGAAATTTAAAAGCCGCACTTATTGCCTACCATTCAGATAGTCAGACATCTTGGGACAAGTCCTTATCATGGCTTCAATTAGCCTTTAACTTCGCTACCCACGAGACCTTAAAGACATCTCCCTTTAGTATTCTGTTTAACTTTATGCCCAACACCCCGCTCAGTCTAACTTGGAACATTGATGATTTACTTCCCAGGGACAATTCCGATCCTTACAGCATCTGGCAAAAGGCCAAAAACAACATCATGAAAGCACATCAAAAGTCTGAGCGTGTCTACAACAAAGGTCGTAGACAACAACCTTTCAAGATTGGCGATCTAGTGTGGTGTAAGATGCACAATCTAAGTTAAGCGGCAAATAAAAGGGCTGCGAAACAGATGCCCAGGTGGTCAGGGCCCTTCCGCATTACCGATTTTCTAACCCCCGTCACTGTAACCCTTTCTTTCCCAGATTCACAGAACTTCATTAAAAAGGCCCACGTAGAACAACTGAAACCTCATTTTGTGGCTAACGATCCACACAATCATTTATCACCCCGCCTTTACTTATCGGCGAATCACACTCAGTGTTAGTTACCCACCTGAAAAAGAGTAATTTAGGTTTTGTTTAATCACATGTTATCGCTTGTAGGTACAAGCGCACCCGGACTCGACACAAAACCGAGAGACTGGCCATCTCACTGGTTAATCCTTTTTTTTCATGACTTAAATTTCCAGTGCTGGAATCCCAAGAAAATCAAATAATGTCAAAAGTCATGACATGTCATGCAACTATTTTTCATCTCAATAGGTCTGGAGACTGATCACCTCCCGTACCAGAGATAATAAAGGAATAGCCATGCTTTCGAGCAATTTCTTTGCTAGGACATAGCGAGTCCACTATGTATTTGTGTAATTGCGTTTAAAGGCGCTAAATGTCAAAACACATACTTTTTTAAATGCACAGCTCCAGGAATCACGAATGCCATGTTTGTGTTCATGTGTTAAACCGTGTAATATGTTTGTTCCCTCAGATATGCTACATGTATAATTGTGTTATGTGACATGCATGTGATGTATGTATGGTTTAGGTGAAAGTATATTGACCAGTAGGTCTAGGGTTATATGTAGAAATAGTCTTAGTTAAAATTTTGTGGGTGTGACACATCTGATTCCTTTTTTGAGGCCATTTTTGTAGTTTGTTTCTTGCTTCTCAAGTTGCAATTCTATGTTCTTGCTTGGTTTCTTTCCCGACGCTGACTTTCGCGGGGGGAGAATGTAGCGATTTTAAAATACGGCGCCGTACGATTTAAACCAAAAACTTATCTCATTAAACTTAACAGAATCCAACTTCATAAATAAGACACTCACTCCACCTAGGGTCTAACCTATGCAACTCAGTAACAGCTGTTACTCTATACTGTACAGCGCATGCGCGCAGATTTGTACTGAGTCACGTAGGCAAGTCTCTTCCTTTTTCGTTTCGACTATCAAGATGCACTGACCTTCGAAAACCACACGTAATAAATTAACCCTCTTGTCAAATTCAAAGTAAGATCAAAATAAAAATAAGCGATGCTTAAATTGAAATAGTCGTTTCGCAAACAGTGTAGTAATTTAAAGTGAAATGTTGGTGTTGTGGTGTATGTTTTGTTATCTTGCGAAACACGTGGACCGGCGAACATGATCATATCTCTCTTACCAGGTAAAGAATTCAAACAAATCCATTAAACTAAATTACATCTGAGTTTGCTATAATAATGTATATTGTCTGAATTTAATTGTAACCATATCTCTACACTTTACTGAGTAATTTTCTGTCGTAACTAAATTTAGCCTAAAACAGCCTATCTTTTAACATCGTTACATAGCCTATAAGCCTTAAGCAAAGTGCAGTTTAAGATTTAGTAGCCTTTTTGAGCCATATAAAAGAAAAATATATTAATAGTGTAATAGTGGCTATTCAAAGCATTTCTTTAATTAATTTTATAAAACCATAAGTTACAATACCGTCATACAAGAAGTTACAATACAGTTTCATACATGATGTTACAATGCAGTTTCTTACATGATTTTAGACATGACCGTTTAGTTCTGAAACTAAATCATGTTGTACTTAATTCGTAGTGAAACAACTGGTTCAAGAATCAGCTGAACTTTTCGACATGAACTGAACATTGAACATTTCTGTTATTCCACCGTCTTCGCAAAGAACAATTTGTGTGCAATAGTAACTTAAGTGCAATGTCACTGATCACACATAAATAATACTTCATTTTTTTTTAATTAGAAATTACTATTTGTTTAAATAAATTAACCAACAAAGGCTATTTTTGAATATCTAATTAATCTAACAAAGGCTATAATTGAACATCTTTTATTAAACAAAATTTGGATGGGATAGCTAGCATTTTAAGACCTTACAATCCCAAAGGGTTCATTTCAAAATTTAAACCTTTTTTTTTATTACATGAGAGACGTCTCAATAAAATTAAACTCCATTATTTTTATTTTAAAATTTTACTTAGTATTAAGGTTGGCCAACAAAATAAGTGTATTACTAAATCCATGGTATATGTATCTAAATTTGTAACTTTGTAAATTTAACAAATTGTATTTTTTATTAAAAATAGGGAGGGTTTTTCAAACTTTATTTTTGGGGAGGGACTTCTTTTTGAACTTAACTAAATTAATATTATGATGTAAATTTTCTTTAAAAATCATTGTACTTAAGGGCATACCAATTTTTATCTTTTCTTTTAAGGGCATATAAGTTTTTTTTAAGTATATTACTTTAAAGTAAAATTCAATAAACAAACTTTTTACTATGTGAATTGTATTTTTTGTCTTTCCTGTAAATAGCTAACTCAGGTGTTTGAAAACAGCTTTAAATAAGGTAAGGTTACAGACCATTATCCATTGTAAAATCTTTTTTTATATATATTTTATTTTTCTTTGTGTATGTACCATCTTAGTTTCTACCCAGCACGCATTCCATATTGTTTGTTCCCTTTTGGCTGGTACATATTGTGGTAGCAGAATGCGTGGTTCTTTCCTAAAAAGGTGAAACATATTGTGGTAGCGCGATCGTGGTAACTTTCCTAAAATAATCAGAAATCGTTGCATAAATAATTCCATTGGTCACACTCCTTGACACATATAGTAAAGTTTTAGGTTATTCAAGTAAATTTTACATATCCATTGACTTCAAGTGTAGCGCAGTGACACATATATTTTCTTTTACTAAACATCATAATTCAACAACAAACACTTAGATATTGATGAAACTTTTTTTCTTTCTCTTTTCTTTACTGGTCATTGAGGATATATGAGGATATATTCTGACAGTGTTAAAAACAAAATACAATAACAAATAAAACAAAAAATACAAAAATTAATAAAAACTTTTAAAATATAAAACTTAATAAAAATTCAAAAAAAATAATACAATTTTCTCACTGTCTGAATCTGTCCTTGCTGCTCACCTACATTGTTTGATTCTTGCCTTTGTTTATTTTTTTTCTCTCACACATATATAAAACAACAGTTACCACAATTTAATATTATTGATTTTGTTTAAAGAATTTCGAACATAGTCAACTCGACCAAGTAAGGAAACACAAAAAATCTTTATAAAACATAAATAAACATTTTCCTTGCTCGTTCGACTTGACGTTTGAAGCTGATCGCTTTTCTAAATTTCTCTTGGGTGTTGTTGACAATAATTAACAAAATGGCAGATTTAGTAAAGGTCGTAGATTACCTCAGAAAATCTGAGCTCGCCTTTGAGGTGGTGATAAGGGGCGGGGATGTTGAGGTTGAGACAGTAAGGGCCATGAGAGTCACTTTAAGAAGTTTGCTCCAGGCGGGGTCTGACCCACTGGAGGGGACCATCAATGAAGACAATCTCGCTCAACATTTGGAGTGGGCTCAGGATTCCTTTGAAGACCTGAATGACGAATTGGAAAGTTTAAATGCCACACAACTGGCAAAGTTAAATAAATTACAAATAAGGTTAACTCTTTTTGAGCAGAGACTGTATTTTTTGTTGGCAACCGTAAATAAATTAAATATGCATACCACCGATTGTAATGTGGAATGTAACCGTTTGCTTGATAGTTTTCAAACTGTTAAATTAAAATTTGAAAATTTAAAACAAGGTCAAATATTAAGTACAATTTCATGCCCAACACCTTCTGTCTCAGCGTTGCCCGAAGTCCGGCCCATCTCGGGGATCGTTTCGGTACCAATGGCAAACCCGGAAAAGGACTTAAGTGTCACACCTCCGTTTCCAATTTCACTAAATGTACAACAGCATTGTAATTCTGCTATTTTTTCATATAGCAAGTTAAAACATCCAGCGGAGAAGTTAATATCAACACTCCCTGTAACAAACGGTTTCGACATGGAAAAATTAATTAAATTTATTAAAATTGCTTTAAGTATAATTAAAATTTACCCCGATTTAATGGAAAATATTTTGTGTTTGTTAACGCCTTATGCGAAGGAGCCTTTAACCTCCTGTTTGACTAAACATCAGTCATTTCTGGATTTCCATAAGGAGGCGTTGTTTATGTTTATTCCTGCTAAACGTCGAAACACTCTTGAGCAGGATCTCTTTTTTCGTCCCCAGGGGCAGAAGGAGACTCTGCACCAGTTTGTTTCAGACATAAAGGAAGCAGCGTAGGAGCTTCTGATTAATAAATCTGAACTAGAAATAACGCAAATTATTGTTGACGCTCTCTCGCCGGAAGTCCGGAACTGCCTCGTATTTGCGAGCAAACCATTAAATTTTAATGACTTGGACGCCCTCTGTGCCCAAGTTAATAACACTTTCTACGTTGACAAAGAAAGAGTGTCAATGGAAAAACATTTTTCCAGGCCGGAACCTGAATTTAGACCTTTCAGGTCCCCAGTGGTGTGCTACCGATGTAACAAAAAAGGTCATACGGCGCCACAGTGTAGAAATGTTTATGTTCAACGCCCAACTCAACCGTATAGGAGTTTTAATAGAAATCCAAAAAACCACCACATGAGCGAGAAGTAGTTGGGGTCTCGTCACAAGCTCCTGCCAGCAAAACCAACCTAAACAATTTTCTTCCCTATAGTTCCTTTTTAAAAAAGGGGTGAACACCCGAAATAAATTTCAAATTATACCAAGACATCGTCCTAATCCTAGCGTCCAAAAACGCTTAATAAACAATGTCCAATTTAGTTATAGTAGCAATACTAGAAAATTTCATAAGTCTTATTTAAAGCCAACCTGTCTCTTATGTAAACAACATGGTCACTACATCGGGGAGTGCTCCTTTTTCCTGTTTAAGCAACGCAGAAAAGCGGTATCCAATTTTCTCCACTGGCAAGTAATTCTTGTACAAGGAAAGCTTATACAAATTTAAAATCGAAGGGCTTAACAAATAAGATCTTGCCACTTGTTCAAGTCCAGTTTACAAAAAAATCAAAATAAATGCACTGTTAGATTCTGGATCAGTGAGAAGCATTATGTCAGCTGATCTCTTTCAAAAATTAGAATCCCTCAACTTAGTTAAAGGTAAAGAACAGGTAATGTTCCAGTGCCTCACTGCCAATGGAGAAAAGTTGGAGATCAATCTCGCCTGCACAGTACATTTAAAGATTGAACATTGTAGCTGGAATTTCCAATTTTTTGTGGCACCTCAGCTATCATGTCCTCTCATTTTGGGGTCCGATTTTTTTCTTAAGAGTAAACTTGTGTTAGATTTGTTCAAAGGCACCTTCAGTTTTGGGTTTTACAAGGCTAACTCTTTTCAACTAGTTAATTTTTGAAAATATGCACCTCCTACACTTAAATCATATTCTGCTGCCCAGGTCTCTGAAGACCCACTGGGTCACCTTGACGATGCAAATCAGAGGGTGATCTCCGGTCTGACCAAAGAATTCTCTGATGTCCTCACTACGGAATTAGGACTCACAGACCTAATTAAGTACCGTATTGAACTGAAAGACAATATTCCGGTGAAAAGTCAGCCTTATCAACTGGCCCCTCCTAAAATGCAATTTTTGAGGGAGCATATCAGAGACCTAGTCGATAAAGGAGTAGTGGAAAAGAGCATTTCGAATTATTCCTCTCCGGCTTTCCTTGTGCAACATACAGAGAAGAAGCCCCGAATGGTTATCGATTATAGTAAGCTGGACCAGCATATTCGGATCGAAGCCGTGCCCCTTCCCAATCTACACCAGTGTTTCAATTGGTTCGTGGGAGCGAA
>JAGFPH010020667.1:0-10466 GCA_018207615.1 Philaenus spumarius | reverse complement strand
CGATGCTTTTTTACATCGATGGCCGATGTTTTCATGTCGATGATCGATGTTTTTTTACATCGATGGAAATCGACCGATAATTTTGCTACATCGATGATTCTTCCCGACATCGATGTTTTTAAATATTTACAGTATTTTTTGCATTTATTTTTGATAAATGAATCACGAATTGACGTACGGAGTTCGACATTAATTATGAATCTTTTTTTCCAATAAGAAGTCAACAACATATATAAATGCAATATTTACGTTTTGTATCAATTAGTAACACTTTGACTGCTAAGGACGCACATGTGAGCTTGACACTGAACACTATGTATTAACACCCCTGTATTAGTAGGAGTATTTTCAATACACAATGAATTGCGTGCTTCGCACGCCAATTTTAAGCCTATGTGCTATGGACGCACATGTGCGTCCACTTTAAAATACTAGTGATTAATACGTAGAAATGTTAAAAAATAAAAATTAAGTAATTTCTATTTATTTGCTCTATAAATATAAAAAATAAAAAGTCAGCTCTTAGCATAGGAATACGAAATTTGCGTAGCAGTGTAGGGCCTACGCTGTTTTTTTGATTGTTGTTGTCTCTTTCACCTCAGGAACTATTGTTTTATGCCTAAGTAAAGTTTTAACAACAAATTTATAAATAAATATCCAGCAACTAAATCTCTTTTTCAGAAATTTACAAATTATATAGATAATGTTATTCGGTAACTCGTATGTCTTATAATTCAAAACGAAGAAGAAATGGAAATCATCCTTCTTTTAACTAAAAAAAGGTTAATATTTTTTTTGAAGCTATGACTTTTTTAAAATATACATCGATGTTTACCGATAAAATACATCGATGTTTTCAGGTCGATGTAATTGTCACTTCGATGGTTGCTGCCTATTTTAACATCGATTTTGAACATTGATGTATTAACATCGATGAGCATCACTACCCTAAAACATGCATGGACTTGTTGATATCAATTAAAACTATTTCTTAAATATTACAGTTAATAACTGAACTACTAATGAAAACTTACGTCCATACTTTAAACAGTTTCCTTTTTTAATGACAAATATAACGTTTTTTTTATTATTTCTGATGACACAGTAATTGGCTAAAAACTAACAATATCTTGGTAATTGTCCATAATCATGTTTTTAGTTTTTAGGCAATAACTCGGTTGTCTTTTGAGCTACGGAAAAAAATTAAAAATCCCTTTTGTTTGTTATTAAAAAATGAACTACTTTGGACCTAAAATGTTTTGTAAAGTTAGCGGTTTTCGAGTTATTGTTCATTAAATATTTTAAACGGCCGCTATCTTGAAATATACGATGACACATTTTGCTTTTTTGAAGATGTCATACAAAATAAGTATCCAAAATTTGCGTTCAATTTATTTCCTACATCCCAAGATATTAAGTAGGGATTTTGTAAAACAAATTTTGGACAACTGGAAAATGAAGCATTTCCGAACCTATGTTAAAATTAACTTATTTCTTTATTTACTAGTAGAACACGTCCTGAAAGTGTTTCTGTTTCTTCTTGTACCATCCTGTATTAACGAAAAGAAGAAAAACTCTGGTTCCTATTTAGTTAAGGAAAATACAAATGTAATATACTTGTAGCCAAAATGGAGGAAAAAATCATCATTATTATTTTTAATTACGTTTCAATTCTTAAGTAAAGATGTTTTACTGAAAAACTAAAAAAATATTTGCTTTATAATCTCAATTTCTGAACAAAACCAGAAATTTTTTAATTGGCCTATAGTTGTACTAATATTTTGTAAAACCAAAGATCCTTCATGCTAAATAGATAGAAAATGCTAGTATTAATAATATTATAGTCTGCTTACAACAGGCTCTAACAATTTAAACCATTTTAGTTTATAGTTAAAAAAAATAAAGTAGTAAACTACCACTAATAATATTTGATTTAAATACAGAGAACATATTATTAGCGAATTTCCATAGGAAAAATGAGCTATTGCAGTGGCCCTTATGGTAAGACAAAAGATCGGTAGAAACAAATGAGCACCGATCATGGTCCCCAGAACACGTTTTGGGGTGTCTTTAAAAATCATATATATATATATGAATAAATATGTTCGTACTCTAGCGGGCGCATTTTAAGTCCGATTTGGTCCAAATTTGGTAAACATGTTGGTTGTCTATGTCGCTCGAACGAGTCCGTTAGCCAAAAAAATCCAGCAACCGGAAGTACGTTTTTTTACAGGAAGAAACTATTTTTTGAGATTTTTACTACGAGAATGACATTTTTAAAGGATTTTTCTAAAAATATAAATGTAGGACGTTATTCTGCAAATTCAGATTTTTTACGCGACCTTATAGCTAGCTTGGTTCCCCCAAAATCGACCAAAACGTAAATACCATAGAAGTACCCGGTTCAAAGCCATGTGGTGGATTCCACCGTGCGGTCGGCCGCACGCAATGCACTATGTATTGAAGATACTTCCTATAAGGGGTTGGCGTGCGAAGCACGCAATGCTTTGTGTGGAAGATACTCCCAATATGGGGAATGGCGTGCGAACCATTTGCAGCTATTCAGCACCGTCGTGAATAGACCTATTTCCCAAATTGTTGATTGAAACCCTAAAACATAGGCATATAAACTTAATTTTGGAAATTTGTTCAACTCACGTCAGCGGTCCAGCTGCGTGGTCGAATTATTTATTGTGTCAGCAAAGATACATTTCCCCTGCCAACTGTACGATACTTCCAGTTATGCAAATGGCCCCGGGAGGCGCGTATCCAGAACGAAAACGAATCTGAAATTGAAAACTAAAGAGTGTTCTCGATTTGAATATTCATAAGAATAAAATCCTCCACGAACGCTGAAGGTGGAAGCTTTACGGGAAAAAAGAGAAGAAGGACTACAAATAGTAGCACAAGTGATTCCGCCCCGCCGCTGAGTATGTTTTATTTAAACTCGTATGAATAATTCAGAATATAAAGTAATTGGAAAATCTCGTAGGCAAGTTATTACCGGTGCACTAAATGCAAAGGCGACCGAAATGTATGGAATGAATGCAGCTCTTAAAATGTAACCGCGTTACGAGTGCACTTTAGATTATGGGATGAATAATGTCTCCTCTTCGTGTTTAAAAATCCCCTTCCTGAAGTCTGTTTCGTTTGTAAATACGTCTACGTAAACAATTAAGTACTGTTGATGAAGGTTGCATTTCGCGTACGCCTTGCCTCGATTTATCAATTAAGGCTCGGTTCCCTAAATTCAAAACGGCGAAGTTGGCTACCAATTTCAATGTTAAATAACCTAAACATACCTTCAGTATTAAGCATATTTTTGTGTTATTTTTGTTGATAAACGAAAGCTGTATTTTTTTCTTAAAGTAAAATAGATAGTGGCTGTTGATTGCTAAGGTTTTTTGCAATATCTTTTTTTGCAACTGAGTAGAAAATCAATAAAGTTTACTATTTTGTACTATTCATATCATACATTTATAAAAACAATAAAACGGTTTTTGAAAATGTATTCAGCAATCAACATCCGCACATGACAGTATTTCAAAATGAAACCAAATTTTTAAATTTATTCCAAGAATTAACGGAAAAAATTACTTATTCTGTAGCATTGCTCTTATGGGAATCAGATTTAATATGGCGGACAGGGAAGCCTCCCCTTAAGGGTCTGCTCCAGTAAACGAGAAAGCCACCGGAAACGCAACCGCTTCTCACTGTACCCCTAACTAAACAGTGCAATTTCTTGCAGCTGAACGCTTTGACATTGCCTCATTTCAAACCATTTTATAAGTCTATCTTTTGTCACACTGATTTAAATAAAAACCCTGAACCCCAAAATAAGGAACAAAAACAATAACTAATCAACTAAATTGTAAGTTATGTTTAATACGTAACTAAGTAATAAGTAGCGTTACGTTGTAGGGTAACGTATTAAACATAACTTTCAATTTAGTTGTTTAGTTATTGTTTTTGTTCCTTGTTTTGTGGTTCAGGGTTTTTATTTAAATCAGTGTGATTTTGTCGCCACAGTGTTCTTTTATTTTTTTAATCTATCTTTTGTAATTGAGTGTTGAAAAAAAAAACTGAATATTCTTTATAAAATTCCGGATCCAGCTTGCAAATTATTTTTCATTGTTAATTTTTTATTGTTGTTTGAAAACAAACTCAAACTTCGTACTAACAAAATGTCAATTACATAACAAATCAAAAGCATTTAAGAAAATGTAAAATGCAAAACGGATGCGTATTGTGACTGTGCTTAAAATGAGAACTTGCAAACAATTTTATGATAAAAAATAAACGAAATAAATTGTTTGAAATTTAACATTGCTTTTATGGGATAAAAATCCAAGATGGCCGCCACTACAGATTGATCGCTCCGTTAGGTAATCTATATAAATAAGCCAAATCCACTGACTCACTGATCACGATTTCTCAAAAACTACTGAACGGATTCTAACAAAATTTGGTATGTAGCTTCCTCTAGGGCCATAGGTGCTCTCTAAGAAAGGGTTTGAAAAAATTCGAAATTTTAGGGGGGTTTGGGGAGATCAAAGTTATTAAATCACGATTTCTTCAAAACTACAGAACGGATTGGAATGAAATTTGGTATGTAGCTTCCTCTAGGGCCATAAGTGATCGTTCTAGCTAGTCTGTATAGATAAAAGAAAAAGTCCTGACTGACTGACTGACTGATTCATAATCAACGTACAGCCAAAACTATGATAGGTAGAAACGTAAAATGTTCTTAGTACCTTCGTACCACTAGGTAGAGGTGCACTAAGAAAGGATTGAAAATATTGATTTTAAGGGTTGAAAATGGTCAAAATACCGTTCACTCCTAACCGTATAACAGCTGATTCGAATTTAAGCTTAGCAACACAGTTTTTGGTGTGGCCTATACTGGTCCAACACATGTTTGTTGAATGAATTTACATTCATTACCATACCAATGAACTTATCAAATTTAGAATCAGTTAATTAATTTTCACTGCCAACAGCCTTTCAGGATAGGTTAACAAAATGAAAACAACTGCAAAGAAATCTTTCTATGTTATAATTCAAACATCTGTTGTTACACATTTATATAGTATAAATTACTATGCTATTGCAGTATAAATTACAGTTTACTATTACTGTATATAAAAATCTAATGGTGTCTGTTGGTGTGTGTGTTACTCATTCACGTAAAAACTACTGGATGGATTTGAATGAAATTTGGCACACATATAGATCATGACCTGGAATGAAACATAGGCTAGAATTCATTTACATTTAAGGGTTGCAACAACCCCTAAAACAATAAATAATAATCACGTAAAAACTACTGGATTGATTTGAGTAAAATTTGGCACAGAAATAGATCATGACCTGTAATGAGACATAGGATAGAATTCATTTAGATTTTAGGGTTAAAACAATCCCTAAAACAATAAATATTAATCACGTAAAAACTACTGGATGGATTTGAATGAAATTTGGCACACATAGAGATTATGACCTGGAATGAAACACAGGCTAGAATTCATTTTGATTTAATGGTTGAAACAACCCCTAAAACAATAAATAGTAATCACGTAAAAACTACTAGATGGATTTCAATGAAATTTGGCACACATATAGATCATGACCTGGAATGAGACATAGGCTAGAATTAATTTATACTTAAGGGTTGAAACAATCCCTAAAACAATGAATATTAATCACGTAAAAACTACTGGATGGATTTAAATAAAATTTGGCACACAAATAGATCACGACCTGGAATGAACGGCTAGAATTCATTTAGATTTATGGGTTGAAACAACCCCTAAAACAATAAATAGTAATCACAGAAAAACTACTGGATGGATTTTAATAAAATTTGGCACACATATAGGTCATGACCTGGAATGAGACAAAGGATAGAATTCATTTAGATTTATTGGTTGAAACAATCCCTAAAACAATAAATATTAATCACGTAAAAACTACTGGATGGATTTCAATGAAATTTGGCACACATATAGATCATAACCTAGAATGAGACATAGGCTGGAATTCATTTACATTTAAGGGTTGGAACAATCCCTAAAACAATACATATTAATCACGTAAAAACTACTGGATGGATTTGAATGAAATTTGGCACACATGTAGATCATGACCTGGAATGAAACAAATACAAATTAAGTATTATACTTCCCATTAAGTAAGAGAGCTGGAAATTGGTACATTTATTTATCACAATACACATATACTATGTAAATCATATTTGCATTTTATACCGTGCTGCTAAGGGTTGAAAATGTAATAACAACCCCTAAAACAATAAACATTTATTACTATGCGGCGAATCTTTGGACCACTACCTGCTAGTTATAAATAAAACAGCTGGTTTTGGATCAAAAGAAAAACACAATTTTAAAATACACACATTTCTTCGAGGAATTTACATTTATTACCCAAAGCAACCAAATTGGCAAATTTAGAATCAGGTAATTGCCCTTCATGACCAAAATTTTTTAGGTTAGGTAATAGCAAACACAAACAACGGGAAAGGCTTACTATATCATAATTCGAATACCTAACACTATTAAAATTATACTAACTTTATTCTTCACTAGGTCTGTCTCACAGTTTGAAATAATGCTTTACCTTATCACAATTAGGTTATATTTTATAACCTGAAAATTGTTTCTCTTCTATATAAAAATAAAAAAACTTCAGTTCTAATAATTCGTCATTCCCGTGAATAATTATACTATACAATAATCTGTTTTCATTGACTTCATCGTGAGTCACTGCAGGGGTCCGTGAGCAAGGCGAGCAGGGGACAAAGCCTTCTAATCTAAGATAAAAGTTAAACTTCGTTTAACTGTCACTTTGTTTGATCAATAAAAATTTAATCTCTGCTTATGTAATCTCGGTTGTAATCTTAAGTTGTAATCTTATATATATTTCGATTTAAGGGAATTCCCTACTAAAAAATTACCATTTAAAAAAATATTTCTTTTTCTTTTTTTCCTGATTCTATATGTAGTTTAAGGTTCAAGAAAAACATAACATATGCCACAAAAGTTCTTTATATCAGTGTGAAAATATATTCAAACAATGCGCGCACCTACTTTTGGTCGAGTTGAACTTCTTTATGATTGCTATTTGGACTAATAAGATTTTTTAAAGTAATTGCAAAGAAGAAGAACAATTATTATTAGGCTTTCAATGCCTCCAACATGTAAGTAAAACATATCTTGATTAAAAATACTGGTTGTGCAAGTTATTCCCATCTATGGCTGCTAAAATAACTAATGGAATCTTTAGACGCGATTTTCCGCAACTTTTCAATTTTGATACTTTTTACACAAAAGGTCTTACAAGTTTTTAACTGCTAAAGCTACTGTGATGAAATTTTTACCACATCTTTACTAGCTTATAGTGCAAATTTTTGGGTATTTTTATTCCTGTAGGACAAATACAAGAGTATTTTTTTGTACTAATTTGTTTTATATATTTTTTTTGTTAGGTCATAACTACTAAACTTTTAGTGGCAAAAATATGACTATACCCAAAAAGTTAGTGCTTTTTATATATTTTAAAACATGATATCAAACGGCCAAATTCGTTCAGTAGTAAAAAAGTTATAAAAGATTTTTAAAAACGTATTTTTTCCCTAAAAAAACAAAAAAAAAACTCAAAAGGTATTTACCCCCCCCCCCTCCCGCCAATTCCTGTAAGTGTAAACAATTTCTTAGGTTCTAATGAATAAAAAACAAAATGGTTCATCATTAAAACAGGCCTATTATATAAAACCCCTATTTTCAGTAGGGAATCCCTTAAATGATGAAGTGGGTAAATAATTCTCGAGTTTGTAGGTTATTTACTGCGTTAGATCTATTTCATTTACAATGGAGCTGAGGCAGAAGGCAGGACTGTAGAATAAATGCACAGCTTATTTTGAGCTTTAATTGTTAGAAGGAATTGCATATTTATTTATTGACTCCGTTATTTTGAGCTATGCAGAAATTAATAAAAATTACTATTATCATCGGGAAAAAAAGAAGCCAAGAATATAAAACGGCCTATGAGCATTCCATTTAGTAACGTCTTCAATTTGATTAAAGGAATTGGATGAAGCCATACAATCGCTCACTTCGTTTTCGCACCAAATTCTATATAACTTGGCATCAGCTAATGATACTTTATCTTTAATAATTTATTTCTTTACTTACAGTATGTGTAATAATTAATTTGTTCAACCCGGCATCCTATACCAACACAGTAAACACAACAATATTGTATGTACATTTGCTGTTATTATCTTTAACTTAGCTATTATAATTCATTCGATTGTTTTGGCAGTTACACCATCCGATAGGGAATCAAAGATCTACAAAAAAAGTGTTTGACATTTCTTGTTAAAATGTACGGTTTTTGAGTAATTTAGGTTAGAAATTTTCATACAGCCGCCATTTTGAAACGCACGATTGGATATAATCGCTTACTTTTTTGAGGTAGATTGGCGATTGTTAGGTTAAACTTCACGCCAAGTTTGAACTCAATCAGTCAAACATTTCTCTAGATATGAATTATTTTTTAAACAAAACCAAAATGGCGGATATCTGGAAAATGAAGCATGTTAGGGCACATGTTTATAGGAACTTTTTTGTTTATTTTTATGTAAGGAACCCACTCCAGAAGTTTGGCGTCCTATTTAAGAAACACCCAGTATAGTTTTTCTCTATTTAAACAAGTTTTTCTACTTCTTCTTCTCATAATTATAAAGTAGTAAGAATAGCTACTATCTAGCGAAACCACCGCCAAGGAAACGGGCTTGGAAAAATTAGCGGGGAAAGATGACCCTGTTGATTCAGTAAGAAGACAAATAAATCTCTCTGTTATATAAAAAAATTCTACTTCTTCTCATAATTATAAATTAATAATAATAGATTAAATACGTGTATTGCATAACTTCCAGGCGCCGTGTTTTGCGTAGCGAAGACGTATTGCATAACTTCCAGGCGCACAAATTCATAAAGTTGATTATGAAGTCGAATTCAAGTCGAAAAAATTAAGTTGAACGGGGGTGGGGTGGGGGTTATCGAGTGGAGCGAGTAGGGGGCAATGCCCCTTAGTTTTGCTTAAGTATTGTTTTCGATATAAATCATAAATAGTAGTTTATGTTAGTGCGTTAGATATTATGTTTGCCTAAATACAATATTGATAACGTAGGAAAATTTCGTCCTACTGTTCGTCCTAATTCGTCCTACTGTATATTTAAAGATAAGCCGGCTCTAGTACAAACAGATTTTTTTGGACAAAAATACCAGGGATATCAATTAAGTAAGTCTATGTAGTTATTTAGGCTGTATAAACAAAATAATTTAGACACTTTTAGAAACGAGAAATCAAAACAACAAAAATAAACCGAACTCTAAACGTCTTATCTTCGGTTAATATTTTATATTAACACCTATGTTCACTTCTTTCACCAACCTCCACGACGACTTGCTGCTTCGCAGCTGGCTTCTCATGTAAGTACACATGCTGCGAAGCAAGTGTAAAACGATTATTGTATACTCTGCTATTTTAATGGAATACTCTGCGTTTAACTTTAAAGTTTAAACCGTGATTGATAAAGCCACTCTTTTTAGGACAGTGTGCACAAAAAGTATGTAGGCCTATAATACTGTTGAATTTCTCAGCTTCTAGAAGAACAGAAACAAGATAGTAATTGCTAGAAGCTCTAGTCTACGTTTAACTAGTAATTAGTTTCATTCTACTAAGGAGGTCATTTGACGATTTGACGATTCAAGCAATTAAAGTCTATTATTCAATAATGCAATTATAAAACTCCGTAGAGTTGACCGGAGGATACCCACTCATCTTAAAACGAGAACTCTCTGGGATCAAGTCATTTTAAAATATTGAGATAAAAAATTCCACATTTGCAATTGGAAAATAAAACTATTATGATTTCATATTAAAAAAATTACCTATAATTTAAAACTAATCCCCTAACAATCTCTTAATTATCATATAACACGTAAACTTTAAACCACTGATCAGAAAAAATGAGCAGGTAGAACCCACTGGTTTTCAAGTTACGAAATTTAAATTTTAGTTATTATTCCTATTACAAAACAGAAGACAGCAATTAATTCGGAAACACTCAAATATTCAATGATTCAATTTGTGAAAATGTTTATGAAAAAATGCTCAAAAGGGAAATATGTCTACATAAAGAGTTACTTGAAATTAACTAGAAATAGGCCTTTAAGAATTCAAATAATTTTATCTCGCAGTTGAACCGCTGATGTGAGTTGAGCGAATTTCTAAAATGAGTTTATTTGTGTTAGGATTTCAACTAACTTTTTGGGTTATTGGTCTACTCACTAAGGCGCTGAATAGCTGCTTGCGTGTACGATATGCAATAGTAGAATTTGTTTGCACCTCAGCCCAAAGCCCAAGCGCACGCGCTGCTTCGT
>JAGFPH010020666.1:520-14018 GCA_018207615.1 Philaenus spumarius | reverse complement strand
TTAGAAATATTTTTGTCAAAATTAAATTTTTATTTTTAATTTTTTTTGTTTTCTATTAATAAATTGTTTGTAAACGGCTTACACAGTGGCAGCACGTTACAAAATGGCGCCCGAACTTCTTTACCATAAACGAAAACACTGGGAAGGATGACTTTAATGGAAACATAGTAGTTGGCTGTATTTCAAGATTTTTGAAAAAGTTTTAAAAGTTTTTAAGGTTAATAAATAAAATTTATAAAGGGTTAATTAATAAATATACGATGGCAGAACTAGATGATTCTGGTATTTCGATATTAAATCATTCAACAAATGATAGTGTCTTAGAAAATGAAAATAAGGTAAATACAGAAGTAAATTCTGTTACAAAAATGGAAAATGTAACAGAAGGTAATAGTGAACAGGTAGCTAGTAATGTCAATTCAAGACAAATTTCAGATAGTAGTTGGGATATGATGGTTAAATATTTTGAAAAATTAGATAAAAAGTCTGATGAATTTAGGTTAGAGGTAAACAATAAATTTGATAATTATAAACAAGATTCAGACACTAATTTTGAAAAGTTAAATAAAAAATCTGATGAATTCAGGTTGGAGGTCAATTATAAATTTGAGAATTCTAAAAAAGATTTTGATAAATTAAATCAAAAATTTGAGGATAAGTTCAGTGAGTTTAGACAGGAAGTTAAGGATGATTTTGTTAAGTTGAACTCTAAATTCAAGAAAAATGAAGTAGCAATTGATAGTTTAAAAGTAGAAGTAAGTACCTTAACAAAAAAGTTTGAAGTTAATAAAGTAGAGACTGATAAAAAAGTCAAAGCAGTTTCAAATGAAATGAAGGGTAAATTTAAGGCAGTTGATGGTAAATTTATTAAAGCTAGGGATGTAGTTAATGAGAAATTTGTAAAAGTTAATGAAAATTTAGTAAATACTAATAATAAGATTAAGAAATTGGATAGGAAATATGAACAAGTTGAGAATAAAGTTGTAGAAATCTTAAATTCTGAAATAGATAGTGTACAGAAAGATGTTAAGGAACTTAGAGATGAGTTTGAGGTTAGGTTAGAAACTAAATCTGTAGTTATGTTAGGAGAGGCGAAAAATGAAACAATAATACCAGATTTTTTTCATGAAAAGAGGGAACCACACCCTAAGACATTTATTAAGGCTTTAGATACCTTTAATAGGTATAGAAATGAAAAATGGGAATATAAATTAGTTCTCATTAGGAAATATTTTAAGGAAGAGGCAAGTACTTGGTTTGATGTGCATAATCAAGAGTGGTCAGGGTTTGAAGATTTTAAACTTGCGTTTCTAGAGAGATTCTGGTCGCAAGATAAACAAGAAAATCTCCGTATGAAAATAATGTTAGGAAAACAATATGCAGGGCCTATCAAAGATATACATAACTATATCATTAGGTTACATCACCAAACGCAGTTCCTAGATCCACCTATGTCAATGGAGACTTTTACGCGTCATATAGTGAAACAATTGCCGGACGAATTAAGGGTAGTTATTTTAGCAGCGGCACCTGAGAACCTTAGTAAACTTGAAAAAATAATTATGGATTGGCAGGAGAGTAATAAATATGTACAAGATAGCAATAAACAGAATAGCTTTGATAGGAATAGGCAACCACAAGAAATTAAATACAATTCACAAAATCAGAATAGGCCACAATACCAAAACAATAACAATAGGCAATTTCAAAACAATAGGTTTCCACAGGGCTATAATAATAATAATGGGCAATTCCAGAATAGGATGCCACAACAACACTTTGAAAGAAATATGCAGCAACAACATCAAATGCCTCCACAGGGGTATCAACAAAATAGAAATTTTCAGGGTAGTGTACCACAACAAGGTTACACTAATGCTAGGCCTATGCCGAGGCAGGTGAACGGTGATCAGCAAAAGGGAAACGAAAGGAGACAATAGTACGTTCGGCTGGGATGCTATTGTCCAATGAAAATGATAGGCCGACTGGAACAAAAGAAGCTTTTAGTTTAGATAATCAAGATGTCCTAATAGACGAGAGTAATTACACTGACATTAAGTCACAACCCATTAAAGGTGACATTATAGAAATTGAGATTAAAGTTTTAAATAGAAATTATAAATGCATTGTAGATTCAGGTTCAGAGATAACCGTAATTAATGAAAATATTTTTAATGAATTAAATAAATTAAGTAAATACAAACTAATGCAGTTGCCAGTATCGAACTTACTTATAATGGGAGTGACTGGTGTCAGGAGTAAGAGAGTATCGAAACAAATTTGTTTAGATGTACAAATAGGTGACACGAGTGTATTAATGAATTTCCTTGTTGTAACGGGGTTGAATTTAGATTTTATTATGGGATGTGATTTTTTGGGGAATAGCAAAGCTAAAATAGATTTTGAAAATAAATTAATTAATTTGAAAGTAAATAATGTAGAAATTTCAACGAAGTTCATTAGTAGGCTTAAAGAATCTTGTGTGTATAATTTGAAAATATGTAAAGAAATAGAGCCTAAAGTGTTTTCAGAAATAGAAAATAAGGGTGAATTGTTTTGTCAACTAGAAGATACAGCTTGTGCATATTATAATGAGGTGGTGCATGATGATAGTTCTGAAATATATAATGTGGAATGGGAAGACATTGTAGATAAAGTAATGGAAAACACAAATTTGGAATGGGAAGTAAATAAAGAAAGATTAAGGGTAGTGTTAAACCATTTTCAGGATATTTTTTCTGACACACCAGGAAAAATATTAGACTTTAAAGCAAAACTTAACATTGATAATAGTGTACAATTTATAAATAAATCTTATGCAGTGCCTCATTCAAAGAGAGATGCCGTCGGCAAAGAAATAGAAAGAATGATAGAGAATGATATCATTGAAACATCAAACAGTCAATACTCTAACCCTTTGGTATGTGTAATAAAAAAGGATGGTTCTGTTAGGTTATGTTTAGATGCTAGGCAAGTCAATAAACTTATTATTCCTGATAGGGAGGCACCTGAGAATATCGATGACTTACTTCAGAAATTTGAGGGGGTTAAATATATTACTAGTATTGATTTGGTGAGTGGGTTCTGGCAAATTGAGTTAGATGAAAATAGTAGAAAGTATGTAGCTTTTACGTTCAATGGGAGAAATTTACAGTTCAAAAGACTGCCGTTTGGACTTCGATATTCAAGAAAGGGTTATCTCATGTCATGGGGCCAGATGTACTATCATTTGCAATTGTATATGTAGATGACATCTGCATAGCGTCACACACTTTTGAAGAACACATTGAACATTTGGCTAGACTTTTTTATAGATTGAGACAGTTCAATGTTAAAATTAAATTAAGTAAATCAAGTTTTTGTATGAGGGAGATAAATTTTTTGGGGTACGTTATTTCTGAGGAAGGCATCAGAGCTGACCCAGATAAAGTTAAAGTTATAGAGTCGTTTCCAGAACCAAGAAACTTAAAACAACTACAAAGTTTTTTGGGACTGTGCAATTATTACAGAAAATGTAGACGTGGCTATGCAGAGTTGACTGCACAATTTAAGCATTTACTGGGAAACAACAAACTCAGTAAAGACTGGTCCTGGGGTAATAAGGAGAGAACTGTGTTTAACAAAATCAAAGAGGAATTTTTGGATTGTGTAATTTTAAAGCATCCTGATTTTAACAAGGAATTTTACATGAATACTGATGCATCTGATTTAGCTTTGGGGGTTGTTTTATATCAAATTAATGGGGATAATGAACATATGGTAATAGCTTTTGCAAGTAGAAGCCTTCAAGATTTTGAACTTAGATACACTATTACTGAAAAAGAATTATTAAGCATAATTTTCGCCTGTAAAAAATTTAGGAGTTACATATTAGGTAATAGAACAATTGTAAAGTCTGATCACAAGGCCTTGATGTTTTAAAAGAATTGTAAACTCACTCATGGTAGATTGTTAAGATGGATGTTGTATTTGCAGGAGTACAACTTAGAAATTGAGTATTGTCCTGGAAAAGATAATGTAGTTGCAGATGCATTATCTAGAATTGATAATCAAGAAGTAGTCAGAAAAAACGAAGAGGGTGTGATCAAAATTTACAATTTACAGTTAGATAAACAACTTAAACTTAGAGATAAGACCATGAAACAATTGTTTAAAAATTTAGTTGCAGAACAAAAACTTGACATTAAATATCAAGGAATAATAAAAAGTTTGTTAGAACAAGGTGAAAATTATGATAGACTAAAGAAATTTTTTGTAATATATCAGGATGTTTTATTTAGGAAATATAGTGAAATGGATACTTTCAAGATATGTGCACCGACAAAGATGATTGATACCATTATAGACGATTGTCATGAAAGATATGGTCACATAGGAGGTGGAAAATGTTATCGTATTTTAAGGGAAATCTTTAGTTTTCCAAAACTTGAAAAAGTAATCAGAACAAAGCTAAAAGTTTGCGATTTGTGTCAAAAAAGTAAAGTCAGTAATAAAAAGCAAGAAGGCCTAATGATTAACATTCTGCCAGAAAAACCTTTGGATTTAGTAGCAGTTGATTTGTTTGGGGAGTCCTATAGGCAGGGGGGGGGGGGGGGTAAAGTACATTTTTGTGGTATTAGATGTCTTTTCAAAATTCATAAAATTATATCCAGTAAAGAGGGCGGTTTCTAAAATATTAGCAGAAAAAATAGTAAAGAATTACATGCAAGAAGTTGGAAAACCTAAGGTAGTCCTTAGTGACCATGGTAGTCAGTTTCAGTCGCAAGTATGGTACGAAACGTTAGGCTGGGAAGGAATCCACATACGACACACGTCAGTTTATCATCCACAGAGTAATCCTAGTGAAAGATGTATGAGGGAACTAGGAAAGATGTTTAGAATATACATACATGAAAAACATAATAGGTGGCCTGACTACGTAGATTTCATAGAAAGATGTATCAACTACTCAGTGCATGACTCAACGAACTTTCCACCATACGAACTAATCTACAATAAAAGATGTCCTAGGATTTATAATGAATTGTTGGATTTCCCAGACAATAGGGAATTAAATAGGGAAGAAAGATTGATACTAACAAAGAAATGTTTAAAAATCAAAGCTGAACAGAGGAAGAAACAACATGACAAGAATGTCAAACCAGTAAGGTATGAGAAGGGAGAATTGGTGTTAGTGAAAAATCACTACTTATCGTCGTGCCTAAAAAAGGAAATTAAGAAGTTCTTTTTGCTCTACAGAGGACCATACAGGGTCAAAGGTGTAAAGATGGAAAACGCATATGTGCTAGAAGATATGCAAACGAAGGAAGAAATAGGTACTTATAATGTGGTAGAGTTACGGAAGTACTACATTGCAAACCAAACCTCTACGCCGACGTAATTTATTATTAGGTGCTAGACTTTAATTCAAGGCAATGTTAGTAGGTTAATACATTATGAGATAAGTACTCTATAAGATTATGATATAAATGAATATTGTAAAATGATAGTTATGATAACTTGATTTGTTAAAAATACTGGAATATGGGTGTAGCCAGGTGTGGCTTAGTACGTCATTGTTGTAGGTCATTAGAGATAGCAACATTGAGTCACATCTGGTGATTTAAGGGTAAGACGTCCCTAAAAAACGGTCAAGTAGCTGGTGTGCATCCTAACAAGGTGTACACTAGTGATTTCAGGTTGTTGGGTCCTTAAAAAACCTTCTGAATTTCGATGTTGACCAGATGACGTGTCGCATCATGTGCACAATCCATATGATTGTTAGGTTTAGTAGTGTACATACACAAAGTTGTTCTTAGTTTATAGTTTATCTTGCTTAAATTTCATAGGTTGTGGGTCAACCGTGAAAACCTTCTTATTGAAAGGTTGATCGATAGTACAGGTCGACTGTTATTGGTCAATCTTGTTTAAATTTCATAGGTTGTGGGTAAACCGTGAAAACCTTCTTATTGAGAGGTTGATCAATAGTGTAGGTGTTTTTAGGGGTACAGAGTGTCTCTTCTTTGTTGTGTACGTCTGCCAATATTGATCAACCTCGTTTAGTCTTCGATATCTCTTCTCTTTCTCCGTCCTTTCCATTTCTTGAATGATGTTGTAACATCAGTACGTCATAAAGAACATGTACAAAGAATTTTTTTCTCGTCATTTGTTTCATCATCAAGTTCGTTTAGGTGAATTTAAGGAAATTCCGCCTGACTATTATTGATTAAATCTTTTAGATTAAAGACATCATAAAGGAATCCCACACTCCTTATTCTTCCAATTCTTTCCCTCTCCTGATCCATTGACAGGAGAAGGGTTGTATAATCCCAAAACACACGTCTTTCTTATTCGTATTGTAATGTTGATCTTACGACAACATGCAATCTCACATCCTCCATCATCTTATACATTCAAGAAAGAGAAGAAAATTTTGTAATAAAATGTTTCATTTGAATGATTTAATATTTTTAAAATAGGGTAACCGAGTTTTTGAGGGGGTTACATTAAAAAGTTGGCAAGTCATACATGATTGAGTGAGTGGTATGAGTGAAATGTTAGATTTAAGATATTTTTAATAATGACTATTTTTGATAACATATGTTGTAAATTTGTATAATAACTGATCAAGAGTCGAAGAAAGAAGGTAAAGTAAAGTTATATAAAGTAAAGTAAATTCTTGTAAAGTAAAGTAAATTCTTGTAAAGTAAAGTAAATTCTTGCAAAGTAAAGTGAAGTAATGTAATGTAAAGTAAAGTTGAAGTGGTAAATGAGTGCATAATGAGTAAAGTAATTGATGTAAATTGTTATCTCAGAGCGGATACAATTGTTGTATTTCATAAAAATAATTTATGAATGTAAAGCAAACTTATGATGCAATAATGAAATGTTGATTTTATTGTTTTTAAAGGTGAAAGCTATGATAAAGATTTATGCTGATGATAAATATGATTGTGAACTTGGATTGTCTCGACTTACAATACATTGATAAAATGTTGCATATTGTATATACATTTTTTCTTTCAGGTGAAATTTGGACTCTGTAAAATTTTGTATTGTATATATTTATGAATAATGTATTTTGATTTGTAATGGCAAATAAGTTTGAAATGTTGTTATGGTACGTATGTATGGTTCTATGAGATGAGTAATTTAAATGTTTTTGTAAATTCAATTGCAGACGAGGTATTTTTGTGAGGTGACTATGAATTTCTATGGTGCTTCAACTCACATATATTTCTTTTTTGGTTGATTATGATTAAAATTTTGCAATTTGAACCATAATCAGAGGGGTCTTTGTAATACATGTGAGTTTCAGGGTTTTTAAACATCAAAATAGTAGTATAACGTAAAAAGGGTCATAAGGTAAATTTTGGACATTAGCCTAATTTAAAAGATTTAGTTATTTCATAATATTAATGAACATAGAAATTCAAAGGGAAATGCAGACATTAATTAATAATTCAGAATAAATCTTACATAATATTAACTTCATATTTAATTTCAGTCTTGTTTAAATATTTAAATTATGTTTCATGATGTGTCAAAATATGAAAAACATTTAAAAGGTATTGGAGAGTTTGAAGCTATGGTCCACTAAGTTTTTAGACAGTGATGAATAAATATTGAAAGACTATTTCAGACATCGTAAGAACTAAACTTGATATATAATGTTGGAAGCCTGTGTGATTCATCTATGACAGAGACAGAATTTTTGTCTGAGATGTTGGCAACAATCATAAGTCGATGTAGGGAGGCATATTTACGGTCCCCTGGTTTGTATCACGTGACATGACGTGATCTTAAGAAAGAACGCGAAGAAGAAGGAACCTTTGTTCTCACTTGCATCAGTGATCTAGTACAGAGCAGATCTGTTTGAAGTTAGTCCTGCGAAATGTTTTAACAAGTGCTTATTTGTGGTAGTTAAAGTACAACTACCGTTTAAATATGTTTAAAGAAGAGTAAAGACAGTGCCGAACATCGTACGATAAAAACAATGTGAAATTTGTTCGTAATTTGCCTCAAAAGTAACAACTTTGGAAGTCTGAATAATGGTGTGGCGTCCTTTATGCATCTTTACATAAAGATTGTGCAACGAATGTCTCAGTGAGCTAAAATCAACAAGGATAGAGTGCGACGAATAAAAGAGTTATGGGGTTTTCTATTTTAAATTGAATTAAATTGTGTTGTAAGTTTTCTTTTCATAAATTCATTTTGTAATATTAAAATTCTTAAAAGTGCACTATAAAAGGAGATCTCGTAAGTAAAAAATCATTTAAATTAAAGTCTGCAATCGAATCTTTTGTTATTAATCTTAGTTTTGGAATAGAATGATTAATTATGTGTGTATGAATGCGTATATGGTTCTGATTTAAAAAAATGATTTGCCAATCTAGTTTAACTTGTTTCTGTGTGGTTTTTAATAGAATAAAAATGGTGAGTTAAAGTACTAAAGCCAACTACTATGATTTTTTTGATTTGAGTTTTTTATCCTTTCCAGAAGTACTTTATGGTAACGAACCTTGTTTTAATTATAAATTCAGTTTTAGTTTTTTCTTTGTAAGTGAATCAAAATGGCGGCAGTCTTTGGTGAAGGAAGCGGTTTGGAGCCAAAGTTACCATGTGATCAACATGGCGGCTGTGTTTCTGGACGAGTCCATTTTTAACCGGAGAACTGTAGTCATAGATGAGACAGTTTTATGTGTAACAGATATTTCAATGATCAACTGTTGAGTAACAGATATGATCAAAACATAACCTAACTTCAATTTTGGGGTTATGTTTGTTTGTTTTCATTGGGATTAAGGTGTTGTAATATTTTGAAATGATAATTTAATTAAATAAATAAGTAAATGGATTGAAGATAGGAAATAATAAATAATTGTTACACAGTAAAGGTATTTTTTTTATTTTAAAAATAACTTAGAAATATTTTTGTCAAAATTAAATTTTTATTTTTAATTTTTTTTGTTTTCTATTAATAAATTGTTTGTAAACGGCTTACACAGTGGCAGCACGTTACAAAATGGCGCCCGAACTTCTTTACCATAAACGAAAACACTGGGAAGGATGACTTTAATGGAAACATAGTAGTTGGCTGTATTTCAAGATTTTTGAAAAAGTTTTAAAAGTTTTTAAGGTTAATAAATAAAATTTATAAAGGGTTAATTAATAAATATACGATGGCAGAACTAGATGATTCTGGTATTTCGATATTAAATCATTCAACAAATGATAGTGTCTTAGAAAATGAAAATAAGGTAAATACAGAAGTAAATTCTGTTACAAAAATGGAAAATGTAACAGAAGGTAATAGTGAACAGGTAGCTAGTAATGTCAATTCAAGACAAATTTCAGATAGTAGTTGGGATATGATGGTTAAATATTTTGAAAAATTAGATAAAAAGTCTGATGAATTTAGGTTAGAGGTAAACAATAAATTTGATAATTATAAACAAGATTCAGACACTAATTTTGAAAAGTTAAATAAAAAATCTGATGAATTCAGGTTGGAGGTCAATTATAAATTTGAGAATTCTAAAAAAGATTTTGATAAATTAAATCAAAAATTTGAGGATAAGTTCAGTGAGTTTAGACAGGAAGTTAAGGATGATTTTGTTAAGTTGAACTCTAAATTCAAGAAAAATGAAGTAGCAATTGATAGTTTAAAAGTAGAAGTAAGTACCTTAACAAAAAAGTTTGAAGTTAATAAAGTAGAGACTGATAAAAAAGTCAAAGCAGTTTCAAATGAAATGAAGGGTAAATTTAAGGCAGTTGATGGTAAATTTATTAAAGCTAGGGATGTAGTTAATGAGAAATTTGTAAAAGTTAATGAAAATTTAGTAAATACTAATAATAAGATTAAGAAATTGGATAGGAAATATGAACAAGTTGAGAATAAAGTTGTAGAAATCTTAAATTCTGAAATAGATAGTGTACAGAAAGATGTTAAGGAACTTAGAGATGAGTTTGAGGTTAGGTTAGAAACTAAATCTGTAGTTATGTTAGGAGAGGCGAAAAATGAAACAATAATACCAGATTTTTTTCATGAAAAGAGGGAACCACACCCTAAGACATTTATTAAGGCTTTAGATACCTTTAATAGGTATAGAAATGAAAAATGGGAATATAAATTAGTTCTCATTAGGAAATATTTTAAGGAAGAGGCAAGTACTTGGTTTGATGTGCATAATCAAGAGTGGTCAGGGTTTGAAGATTTTAAACTTGCGTTTCTAGAGAGATTCTGGTCGCAAGATAAACAAGAAAATCTCCGTATGAAAATAATGTTAGGAAAACAATATGCAGGGCCTATCAAAGATATACATAACTATATCATTAGGTTACATCACCAAACGCAGTTCCTAGATCCACCTATGTCAATGGAGACTTTTACGCGTCATATAGTGAAACAATTGCCGGACGAATTAAGGGTAGTTATTTTAGCAGCGGCACCTGAGAACCTTAGTAAACTTGAAAAAATAATTATGGATTGGCAGGAGAGTAATAAATATGTACAAGATAGCAATAAACAGAATAGCTTTGATAGGAATAGGCAACCACAAGAAATTAAATACAATTCACAAAATCAGAATAGGCCACAATACCAAAACAATAACAATAGGCAATTTCAAAACAATAGGTTTCCACAGGGCTATAATAATAATAATGGGCAATTCCAGAATAGGATGCCACAACAACACTTTGAAAGAAATATGCAGCAACAACATCAAATGCCTCCACAGGGGTATCAACAAAATAGAAATTTTCAGGGTAGTGTACCACAACAAGGTTACACTAATGCTAGGCCTATGCCGAGGCAGGTGAACGGTGATCAGCAAAAGGGAAACGAAAGGAGACAATAGTACGTTCGGCTGGGATGCTATTGTCCAATGAAAATGATAGGCCGACTGGAACAAAAGAAGCTTTTAGTTTAGATAATCAAGATGTCCTAATAGACGAGAGTAATTACACTGACATTAAGTCACAACCCATTAAAGGTGACATTATAGAAATTGAGATTAAAGTTTTAAATAGAAATTATAAATGCATTGTAGATTCAGGTTCAGAGATAACCGTAATTAATGAAAATATTTTTAATGAATTAAATAAATTAAGTAAATACAAACTAATGCAGTTGCCAGTATCGAACTTACTTATAATGGGAGTGACTGGTGTCAGGAGTAAGAGAGTATCGAAACAAATTTGTTTAGATGTACAAATAGGTGACACGAGTGTATTAATGAATTTCCTTGTTGTAACGGGGTTGAATTTAGATTTTATTATGGGATGTGATTTTTTGGGGAATAGCAAAGCTAAAATAGATTTTGAAAATAAATTAATTAATTTGAAAGTAAATAATGTAGAAATTTCAACGAAGTTCATTAGTAGGCTTAAAGAATCTTGTGTGTATAATTTGAAAATATGTAAAGAAATAGAGCCTAAAGTGTTTTCAGAAATAGAAAATAAGGGTGAATTGTTTTGTCAACTAGAAGATACAGCTTGTGCATATTATAATGAGGTGGTGCATGATGATAGTTCTGAAATATATAATGTGGAATGGGAAGACATTGTAGATAAAGTAATGGAAAACACAAATTTGGAATGGGAAGTAAATAAAGAAAGATTAAGGGTAGTGTTAAACCATTTTCAGGATATTTTTTCTGACACACCAGGAAAAATATTAGACTTTAAAGCAAAACTTAACATTGATAATAGTGTACAATTTATAAATAAATCTTATGCAGTGCCTCATTCAAAGAGAGATGCCGTCGGCAAAGAAATAGAAAGAATGATAGAGAATGATATCATTGAAACATCAAACAGTCAATACTCTAACCCTTTGGTATGTGTAATAAAAAAGGATGGTTCTGTTAGGTTATGTTTAGATGCTAGGCAAGTCAATAAACTTATTATTCCTGATAGGGAGGCACCTGAGAATATCGATGACTTACTTCAGAAATTTGAGGGGGTTAAATATATTACTAGTATTGATTTGGTGAGTGGGTTCTGGCAAATTGAGTTAGATGAAAATAGTAGAAAGTATGTAGCTTTTACGTTCAATGGGAGAAATTTACAGTTCAAAAGACTGCCGTTTGGACTTCGATATTCAAGAAAGGGTTATCTCATGTCATGGGGCCAGATGTACTATCATTTGCAATTGTATATGTAGATGACATCTGCATAGCGTCACACACTTTTGAAGAACACATTGAACATTTGGCTAGACTTTTTTATAGATTGAGACAGTTCAATGTTAAAATTAAATTAAGTAAATCAAGATTTTGTATGAGGGAGATAAATTTTTTGGGGTACGTTATTTCTGAGGAAGGCATCAGAGCTGACCCAGATAAAGTTAAAGTTATAGAGTCGTTTCCAGAACCAAGAAACTTAAAACAACTACAAAGTTTTTTGGGACTGTGCAATTATTACAGAAAATGTAGACGTGGCTATGCAGAGTTGACTGCACAATTTAAGCATTTACTGGGAAACAACAAACTCAGTAAAGACTGGTCCTGGGGTAATAAGGAGAGAACTGTGTTTAACAAAATCAAAGAGGAATTTTTGGATTGTGTAATTTTAAAGCATCCTGATTTTAACAAGGAATTTTACATGAATACTGATGCATCTGATTTAGCTTTGGGGGTTGTTTTATATCAAATTAATGGGGATAATGAACATATGGTAATAGCTTTTGCAAGTAGAAGCCTTCAAGATTTTGAACTTAGATACACTATTACTGAAAAAGAATTATTAAGCATAATTTTCGCCTGTAAAAAATTTAGGAGTTACATATTAGGTAATAGAACAATTGTAAAGTCTGATCACAAGGCCTTGATGTTTTAAAAGAATTGTAAACTCACTCATGGTAGATTGTTAAGATGGATGTTGTATTTGCAGGAGTACAACTTAGAAATTGAGTATTGTCCTGGAAAAGATAATGTAGTTGCAGATGCATTATCTAGAATTGATAATCAAGAAGTAGTCAGAAAAAACGAAGAGGGTGTGATCAAAATTTACAATTTACAGTTAGATAAACAACTTAAACTTAGAGATAAGACCATGAAACAATTGTTTAAAAATTTAGTTGCAGAACAAAAACTTGACATTAAATATCAAGGAATAATAAAAAGTTTGTTAGAACAAGGTGAAAATTATGATAGACTAAAGAAATTTTTTGTAATATATCAGGATGTTTTATTTAGGAAATATAGTGAAATGGATACTTTCAAGATATGTGCACCGACAAAGATGATTGATACCATTATAGACGATTGTCATGAAAGATATGGTCACATAGGAGGTGGAAAATGTTATCGTATTTTAAGGGAAATCTTTAGTTTTCCAAAACTTGAAAAAGTAATCAGAACAAAGCTAAAAGTTTGCGATTTGTGTCAAAAAAGTAAAGTCAGTAATAAAAAGCAAGAAGGCCTAATGATTAACATTCTGCCAGAAAAACCTTTGGATTTAGTAGCAGTTGATTTGTTTGGGGAGTTGCCTACAGGCAAGGGGGGGGGGGGGG
>JAGFPH010020665.1:0-14019 GCA_018207615.1 Philaenus spumarius | reverse complement strand
GACTTTGGGAAATCGATAGACTGGTAAACTTTTTTTTATGTTAATCTACATACTTTAATGTACTTATAAAAAAAAATTCAGCCGTATTGCAAATTACTGGTAGTTGTAACCTATACCGACTGGGCTATACTGTCAATTTAAAATGCCGCCTACACATCTTCCTGCAACCGTGAGTCAGTTTCCCCATGAATAAATATTACAGAAATAAAACGAAAACATAATATCGATTGGAAGGCACTAAAAGTGACACATGCGTCACGTTTTCGAGACACTATCTTTATGTTCACGGCTCGTAAAGAATCCTGTGATAAACGTACTCACGGTGGCTTTACCGTAGAGTCTGTCTGTCTACTTGTTTTTAAGTCAAAAACCACTTATCCAATTTTCATGTAATTTTCCTTTGTAAGTAAATAAATATTTTAAAAAAAATGAATTTATGGAAAATGAAAAACTACATATCTAAAAAAAATGTATTACAATGTAGTTCTAGCTAGGTAAAAAATTGAAGTTGAAACTTTTTGTATTCAAACTTTACCAAATAACCATTACCAAATGGTGGCCAAAACCCCGGTTTTCAAGTACCGTATGGCCTTTTTTCATAAAACATCAAATCATATGGATCAAGGCCGTAGCCATGGGGGTGGGTCAACCCTCCTCCCGAAATCCCGAAATTTAGCAGTAAAAATTAATAGTAGGTTTAAAAAGTGAAGTTAAATTATAAAATAGACGACACAACAGAGGATATATCAACGGGGGGATTTTACATCATTGTGCATTGCATGCGTACTAATATATTTAGATTTACTTAATTAAACTACAACGTACAATACACATGGATGCAGTAGGTTACAGCCTTACTCTCTTGTGAGTTGTGAGCTTGATCTGATCTATTAAATAAGAAAACTGTGAAGGTTCAACAAAAATACTTTACACTAACAAAACAAAATCATTCATCATCCTTATATCCTACAATATTTTACATGGGTAACTATATCAAAATTTTTAAAATAAGCATGGAAATTGGTTTAAAAATAATAATAACAATACACTAATTCTCACACATACGTTTAATGATCAAACGCATTTCAACGACAAAGTCGTCATCCTCAGTGATACAAGAGCTACAGTCGCATGTGTGTGAGAATTAGTGTATTGTTATTATTATTTTTAAATAATTCCTTCTCACTCGTCAAGCTCAAATTTTATTAATGGAATTTCTTGTTTAACACGTTCACTGCTACGCAAATTTCGTATTTCCTATGCTAAGAGCTGACCTTTTATTTTTTTTATATTTATAGCCTAAATAAGTAGAAATTACTTTATTCTTGAACCTTTCTACGTAATAATCACTAATATTTTAAAGCGTCCATAGCACATAGGCTTAAAATTCGCGTGCGAAACACGCAATGCACTGTGTATTGAAAATACTGTCAATAAGGGGATTGGCGTGCGAAGCACGCAATGCACTGTGTATTGAAAATACTCCTAATAAGGGGGTTGGCGTGCGAAACACGCAATGCACTGTGTATTGAAAATACTGTCAATAAGGGGGTTGGCGTGCGAAGCACGCAATACATTGTGCATTGAAAATAGTCCTAATAAGGGGGTTGGCGTGTGAAGCACGCAATACACTGTGCGTCGGCCGCTTCTCATAGTGTTCAGTGTCGAGCTCACATGTGTGCCATTAGCACTGAACGTGTTAAAAGGGTTTAAATTCAAATCCCCGGTCCTGACCCCCCCCCCCTCCCCCCGAAAATGTTTCCTTAAAGATATACACAAAGTTTTGTTAACTTATTTTCAATATCGAAAATAATAAGGGGGGTTAAAGGAACTTTATGAACACTCTGTAGATGTATTGTATGACACTATTTACATTTTTTTAAACAAAACAAAAAACATGAGCAAAAGCAATCCCAACAGGTTAAAATCCCAAATACTAGGACGTTGTTTGTACAAAAGAATAAGTCCTGGCTAAACTATAATATCACTAGCTGACCCGTACGGCTTTGCCCGTGGTGGTTGGTATTTTCAGTCTTTTTAACGTAAATTGTATTATTTTTAAGTGTTCAGTCAGTGAGTGGTATTTGGCTTTTATATATATAGATCTTAAATAATAAAAGCACTATTGTCACAATAATAAAAGATCTGAAATTATGATTTTAGTAACTTTGATACCCCCCAAACTTTTCCTAAAATTTCGAAATTGTTCTTACCCTTTCTTAGTGAGCACCTATGGCCCTAGAGAAAGCTACATACCAAATTTCATTCTAATCCATTCGGTAGTTTTGAAGAAGTCGTTTTTTAATAACTTTGATCCCCCCAAACCCCCCTAAAATTTCGAATTTTTTCAAACCCTTTCTTCGTGAGCACCTATTTCCCTAGCGGAAGCTACATACCAAATTTCATTTAAATCCATTCGGTAGTTTTGAAGAAGTCAGTTTTTAATAACTTTGATCCCCCCCAAACCCCCCTAAAATTTCGAATTTGTTCAAACCCTTTCTTAGTGAGCACATATGGCCCTAGAGGAAGCTACATACCGAATTTCATTCCAATCCGTTCGGTAGTTTTGAAGAAATCGTTTTTAATCACTTTGATCCTCCCAAACACCCCCTAAAATTTCGAATTTTTTCAAACCCTTTCTTAGTGAGCACCTATGGCCCTAGAGGAAGCTACATACCAAATTTCATTTCAATCCGTTCGGTAGTTTTTGAGATATCGTGATGAGTGAGTGAGTGGTATTTCGCTTCTATATATATAGATTAACAAAACAACCGAATATATATTTAAACACACTAAGTACAAAGACATAATTACTGGAATAAGAAACTAACATATTTATACATAACTGTTGAAGTCCCACCAAAACTTGTAAACCTACAATTAAAGCTGGTTCATATACAGGCCGTTTTAAAATGAAAGAGCAGATTTCATATTCTTATAACAGACATACTTTAATTAGTAATTTAATACAAATAAACAGAGGAATATTTAAAGTTTATTTTACTGAGGTTTAATGCATTCGACATGAGCCCCATGTGTAGTACGGCATACATCCAAAACGGTAGTCCATTTCTCGTCATACATTGGTCAAAGTGTCTGGAGTAATGGATTCCACAGCTTCCGTTATACGTACTCAAAGTTCTTGAAGCGAAGCAGGAATAAGTGGGACATAAACCCTGTCTTTGATAATATAGCCCCAAAGATAAAAATCACATGGAGTGAGGTCTGGCGATCTAGGAGGCCAAGGTCGAAAAATGAGATCCTCGCCTCCTCTCCCTATCCATCGATTTGGAATCGTGTTGTTTAGGAATGTTCGAACGATTTCATGGAAGCGTGCAGGCGCGCACCATCTTGCATAAAAATTACGTTATCTGAGTCCTCTACTAATCGAGGGAACACCCATTGCTCTAGAGTGTCAAGAGGTTGCCATTGCTCTTGTTTTTCCTGTCACAGTTTTTTCTGCGAAAAAGAAAGGGTCATACACTTTGACTGAAGAGATGGCGCAGACAACATTTAATTTTGGCGAATATCTCCATGTTGAACAACCATACATAGTCTTTCGGTTCCCCAAATTCGTACATTATGACGATTAACTTTACCGAAAATGTGGCTTCATCAGAAAAAATTAAACTATCAGAGAAGCCTCCTTCTGCCATGTCCATCAGCATATCAGCGCAAAACTCATACCTTTTGTTGTAGTCATTAGGACGAAGTGCATATAATAACTACAATTTGTATGGTTTGAAATGTTATCCATTTTTTTGAACATGCCATATGGTACTCTTTGGAAGGCCAAGTTCAATACCTGCTAGAGATATCGATTTCTTGGGACTTCGAGTGAAAGAATCTTGAATCCGTTGAACATTTTCTTCAGATGTCCGAGATCGTCCGGTGCTGGTTTTCTTGCACACACAACCAGTTTCCACGAACTTCCTGTGCCATTCGTAATTTGCTTGTGCCGAGGTGGTTCCTTATTAAATGTTTGTCGAAACTTTCGTTGCACTTGAATTATTGATTCACATTTCGCAAATTCCAAATTAGTTGAGCGACCATATTATACAGAGCAACTGACTAGTTGAGCGGCGACGACGCATGAGCATTGGTTCAAATGCGCTCCTGGTAAAGTGGTATTTTGATTCTTCTCCCGTAACGTGGGACATACCAGCATATCCTCTCAAGATAGCTCTCAAGATCCTCGATGACGCTACACATCTCAGGAAACACAATCTCAACAAATTTCCCCTAACCGCCAACGAATTAACTATACATACCCTTAAAGTTCCTTATATATCTTACCGCACAAATTGTTTTTTATCAAATCCACATTTTCAATTAAAAAACAAATAACGCAAAAATCTTTTCTGAACTTTTTATTCATATTTATCTAATATCTTGTTGAAGGAAACCAACCCTGATCTATATCTACTGTTAAATAGAACTTTAAGAACGATAATATTCTTAAATCCCTTCCCGACCCACAAATAAAACCCAAGGTGGAATAACTCTTTTTACTATATTTACAACATGGTAAAAGATAAAACTTGTGACATAAGAACCCCAAAATCCTTGAACTTAGCAACTCTATTCAATAACCGCAAATCAATGTTATAATTATTAATTAAAGGCTCTAACACTCTATAATATGATATGACTCAAGTTTATTACCCTTCGCATTAAACAAATGGTCTGTTTAAGTTTTCCTGCAAATTTGGCAATCATTACCATTTTTAATACAAAAAATTGAAATCGTAGGCTTACATAAAATACTAGCTGACCCGTACGGCGTTGCCCGTGGTGGTTGGTATTTTCAGTCTTTTTAACGTAATTATATTCTTTTTAAGTGTTCAGTCAGTGAGTGGTATTTGGCTTTTATACATATAGATCTCAAATAATAAAAGCACTATTGTCATAATAATAAAAGATCTGAAATTATGATTTTAGTACCTTTGATCCCCCCAAACCCCTTCTAAAATTTCGAAATTTTTCAAACCCTTTTTTTTCAAGATAACAAGCTGAGACTCAGCATAAATGTTTAAAATATATATTTTAACTCCTATGTCAAGTTTCAATTCGATATATTAAAATTCGGCCAATTTAGAATGAGCCAACGCTTCATGTATGAATAAGATGTCCCCTTTTAGTGATTTCCTCTGCTGCAAAATACATACCTGCATTATCGATTTTTTCCCAGACAAACCATTGCTCGGACGAAATAAATACATATGACCTTTTTTGTTGAAAAATACCTCCCCTTCACGGTGGTATTTTTTATTTTCCTCTATCTTCATCCCAGCTCGAAATATTAAGGATAATCGAAGAAAAAAAATGATAATCGATTTTTTTTCGACTTTGGGAAATCGATAGACTGGTAAACTTTTTTTATGTTAATCTACATACTTTAATGTACTTATAAAAAAAATTTCAGCCGTATTGCTAATTACTGGTAGTTGTAACCTATACCGACTGGGCTAACTTGGTTATGTAAATATGTTTACCTACTAGTCGATGTAACGGTTGAAATAAACTATATTTAAAGTTAGCGCCGTTTGTTAACACATTTTAAAACAATAGGCCAACAGATGTGTTCAGCCACGCGTGATGATACCACGGCCGCCATTATGATCCCACTGCCAGCTCACACTTTCACGTTACTTAGGCCCAGGTGAAGATCGCAACAGGTAACTTGAATTTCGACTTATCAAAATATCTTCCAGATTCAATAAATAGGTTAGTTCTAGGATTACAATATTGGACATAGTTGGTGGGCATTGTTTTGGTTTTACAAAATGAAGAGTAAATTATGGAATTTATTTTTTTTAACGACAATATGTGGTTCGAACTTGTGTATCATAGTGTAACTTTAAAACGTGAATTTATGTTTGCGAAGGTTTGGAAAAGGGTATTGTTCAGGGATTCAAATAATTTATGAACATTTTACAAATGATTTCTGTAGACTTTTTAAAAACGACTCAATTATAAATATAGTGTCGTAATTTCTATTTTAATAATATTGATTTGATTGATTGGTTTTTATTGTTTCTGTTTTACAAAATTGATACAATTATTGATAACAAACTAATAATTATTAACCGAGCGAAGCGAGGTCTCCGTTTTAGCTCGACCGTTCGGCATTTCGTATGTGTGTCTGTCTGTCTCACTATTACGGCCAAACGATTTGACCGATTTTGATGATTTTTTGTATGAATGTTCTTTATTGCTAGGCCGAGCCATGTATATATACGGTATTTTCCATTTTTCGTTTTTAACCCCTTAAATAATGTAAAAATGGCGGCCGGACCGTTTCTCTCAGTGTAAGCCTTTTTCCAAAGCCAGTTTGTGGCTTAACCGTAAGTCGAATTTAAAAACTAATAATATTTTGCGGGTAGCAAATTTGATTTTCAACAAAATTGTATCCCTGATTTTTTTCCGTATCTCTAACGGTAAGCTCACAAAATGGCCGTAAACTTAAAATTTGTTTAAAAAAGTTTTTGTATTTTAACCATGTTTTTATACGTTTATTCTAAACCAATTCAAAAGTGTTCCATAGCTTTTTTGTAGATAAAGGTTCAAAGAATTCATATATGCCAGTAAAAAAAATTATTGAAGTAAAATTAACAAAGTTATTAGCTCAAGAAACAAGCATGTTCAGTAACGAAAGGAAAAACTTCAACTTTAGGCCTACATAAAAAGTAGTAAACATTTTTTATAATTTTTTTCATAAATGTAAAGAAGTTTAGTAATTTAGTTCTAAATAGAACTGTATAAAAATATTTATCATATTCAAATTTCTTATTTTGAAAACACCAGTTTTTATGTCCCTACTACAAGACTGCTAACAAAACTAGGCCTGTTTTGAATAGTAATTTACGAATATATCCTTTGCCCAAAAATTACATATTATTTTAAGAAAGTGTAGAGGATAAATCAAAGAATTGAACTGTATAATTGTAAATTATTATTTCATAAAAATATTTGACTTAGCTTTACTTGAATTACAAAATGAGATGAAACAAATGAAACCTCGCGGCGATAAAGGACATACAAAAATTACCGTTGGACAGCGTGGGAAGTGTTGGTACAAGGGTTGAGATTACTATCACGACGCTTTAACATCGTTTGTTTTCATTATTTATAATATTGGAATATGATATGGAACTGTAAATACATTGTTAAGTTTTAGTTATTTAAGTATGTAAATGTTTAATTCTATGTTTTCCCTCAATAACGCGATATTTTTAGCTGCCTTACGCATTAATAACCTAAATAAAACACATTGCCCCCTAAAAGAAAATCTTTAGCAGTCAAAGCTCAAGAAAAAAAACGAGAACTAGAAACCCCGGAATCGCGGGAATTGCAAAATAATGTTTCACTTGCGAAACCTTGTGCTTACTTCCTTACTGGAACACTATTTGTAACCTAAGCTCAAAACCACATTTGTTATTTCAACGCGCGAGGTCTACTGTTCACAGAACTACTAGTAACAATTTAATACGAGTAGTAATTCCACCACGCAGCTGAACCGCTGACGTGAGTTAACCGAATTTCCAAAATTAAGTTTACGAGTTTCATGGATTCAACTATTTGGGAAACTGGTCTATATTCACGAGGGTACCGAATAGTTGCCTGCGTGTGCGGAATATATTAGTAGAATTTGTTTCCAACTCAGCCTCCAGCTAAAGCTCAAGCGCTACTTCTTTCCGCTCGCAGCGTAAAACTACCTTGCTGCCTCGGAGTAAAATTGCTTCGCTTTGCTCGCAGTGGACAAACTCGAATCGCAAGGTAAATAATACCAGGTTCTTTTGATCCTTTACTTTTTGATCCTTGGTTTTAAGGGAACCAGACGGGCTATAAGGTCGTGTAAAAACAAAATTTACAGAATAAACTCCTATATTTATTAGCGAATTTCGATTGGAAAGATGAGCCATTACAGTGACCCTTATGTCGAGACCTAAGTTCGGGAATAGTAAATGAGCACTGATTATGGTCCCCAGAACGCGTTTTAGGGTGTCTTAAAAATTTTATAATTGTATAATATTGTGTAATAATTTTCAGGCCTATTCCCAAAAATAATAATAATTATTACTAACTTACCCAAAAAAAAATTCCCCCATTTAAATAACATCAAAATGTTAAAGATGATGGGCCTACACCTGCTATTTTTTACAAGGGTTTCATCCACTAGGTCACTCAATCTAAGTTATAAAACATAGTAAGGATCGAACACGCTTGTCACCTTATCACACCAGAAGTGTTAGGCAACACTCTGAGTCCAGGCTGTATTTGTCAAGAAGTCAATGATTCTCATTTCGAGAAGCTGAGAGAAATGAGGTGAGTGCTAAAGGTTTTACTCATTGTAACATAATTATTAATGAAACTTTAAATAGGAGTTTTTTTGGTAAAATTATAACTTTGATTGGCCATTATGTTGGATAGAGTCAACGTACAGGCCTACGGTTTACACCAATCTTCTTCTTTTAAAATGAGGTGTCACTCAATAGGGGTTCTCGTTTAAAATTTTCGACTTACCCCCAAAATACCCCATTTTTGGGGGAGGGTTTGCAATTTACGATACACCAAAAATCTACATTTTTGGTCATGTTAACAATCACCAAAGCAAATCTGTCTAGTTCCATTAATTAAAAAAAATAATAGGGGGAGGGGGTGGGGCTTTTAAGACACCCGGTATGTACATACGTGTCGCAATCTAATGGCAGCATTTTAAGCCCGATTTGGTACACACGTTGGTTGTCTATGTCGCTCGGACGAGTTCGTTAACAAAAGAATACAACAACAGAAAGCATGTTTTATGACAGGAAGGAACTATTTTTTTAGATTTTTCTTATAGCCCAGTCGGTATAGGTTACAACTACCAGTAATTTGCAATACGGCTGATTTTTTTTATAAGTACCTTAAAGTATGTAGATTAACATAAAAAAAAGTTTACCAGTCTACCAATTTCCCAAAGTCGGAAAAAAATCGATTATCATTTTTTTTCTCGATTATCCTTAATATTTCGAGCTGGGATGAAGATAGAGGAAAATTAAAACTACCACCGTGTAGGGGAGGTATTTTTCAACAAAAAAGATCGTATGTATTTATTTCGTCCGAGCAATGGTTTGTCTGGAAAAAATTCTATAATGCAGGTATGTATTTTCATGGATGAAGCGTTGGCTCATTCTAAATTGGCCAAATTTTAATTAATATATCGACTTGAAATTTGACGTAGGCGTTAAAATATATATTTTAAATATTTATGCTGAGTTTCAGCTTGTTATCTTGAAAATGACCCGATCTAGGAGTCGATTTCGATTATCGATTTTAGGAGTACCAGACCCACCAATTCATTTTAAACAGCTCCAGTTTATAAACTTTTTAAAATATCAACCTGAATGTTTTTTTACAAGTTAAATATATAGATTCAAACAAGATCAAGGAGTATAAACCTTTTTTATTATTTACTTTTCAAAGCACAAGTAACTTAAAAAAGTATAATTTTAGACCTTTATAGATTTTTCATCAAAACGCTTGAGTTAATCGGCTGCAGATTAGTCAATTTTTTTAATATAATTTTAAAAATAAGTATAGCAAAAACAATTGTGTTTTTAACTTATGTACCAATTTTTAAATCGATACGTTCAAAACTGTCGAAAATGGAGTCGTTGAATCCAAAGGTGTTATAGTTAAAACGAGATAGGTAAACCAGAAGACTATTTTCAAGCGCCTTGTTTTTAAAAATAGCATGACAAAAATCGTTCATACTTACTAAGAATGTTTATACTGGTGTACTCAACTTGTAAAACAAATTTGTTGTTGATATTCCAAAAATTGATGAAACTGGAATAGATTGAAATTAGTTCGTGGGTCAGGTACTCCTAAAATCGAGAATCCCATTGATAAGTCAAGTGGCTCTAGACCGGGTCATTTTCAAGATAACCAGCTGAGACTCAACATAAATGTTTAAAATATATATTTTAACACCTATGTCAAATTTCAATTCGATATATTAAAATTCGGCTAATTTAGAATGACCCAACGCTTCATATATGAATAAGATGTCCCCTTTTAGTGATTTCCCCTGCTGCAAAATACATACCTGCATTATCGAATTGTTTCCAGACAAACCATTGCTCGGACGAAATAAATACATATGACATTTTTTGTTGAAAAATACCTCCCCTACACGGTGGTATTTTTTATTTTCCTCTATCTTCATCCCTGATAATCGATTTTTTTTTCGACTTTGGGAAATCGATAGACTGGTAAACTTTTTTTATGTTAATCTACAAACTTTAATGTACTTATAAAAAAAAAATCAGCCGTATTGCAAATTACTGGTACTTTTGGTCTAAATTGACCTTTACCGACTGGCCTAAGAACTAAAGGCAGAAAAGACTATGGGTATCAAAGTGGAAAAGGGCTACAGCTGATTGTTCAGAGTGTTGTTCACCTGAAGTGTATCCTTCGCTAAGGAGACTACTCTTAATTGAATGTGCCCTTTCGGAGCCAACAGCAACAGCTGAAAGATCTTTCTCAACATTGTAATTGATAAAAACTTGGTTGAGAAACCGCTGGCTGTGGGTAAACTCGTTTGACAGGCCTAGCGTTATTATATATGCACAGAGACATCTGTATTGACAAGAAAAACGTTATAGATAGGTACGTTTAAAAGGGAGGGAAAAGGAGAAAACGGTGCTTTCCAAAAAACATTTATTTGTACAGCCAGTTTATTTTCTGGATCTTCAAGATCAGAGTAATTTCATAATATTTTAAGGCTTTTATTTTCTATGTAGACTCTATATTGGATATTTTTGGTTGTAGTCTACAAATAAACAAATAATAAATCTTTTTCGACAGATCATCTTTTCTTTGGTATTTTTTATTTTTATCTATTTTTATCTCAGCTCTAAATATTAAGGATAATCGAAAAAAAATATAATCGATTTTTTTTTTTGATTTTGGGAAATCGATAGACTGGTAAACTTTGTTTTATGTTAATCTACATACTTTAATGTACTTATAAAAAAAATCAGCCATATTGTACGTTTGGTCTAAATTTACCCCTACCGACTGGCCTATTATTAGAATGAAACTTTTTTGGAGTTTAATAAAAAACAAACTCAGGATATTATTCTGCACATTTTGTTTATTTACACGACCTTATAGCTCACTTGGTTCCCCCAAAATCGATCAAAACGTAAAACACAATACAAGCACCCTGTTCAAATTTACGTGGGGGCATCTTCTGAACGACGGTCGAGTTTGTACGCTGCGAGCGAAGCGAAGCGGACCATAAACCGAAGCCGCAAGACCGGGGTGCAAACTAGAAAAAGCGAGTTTTTCCGCTGCGAGTGGAACGAAGTCGAAGCTGGAGGCTTAGGTGAAAACAATGTCTACTAATACATTTCGTACCCAACGGCAGCCATTCAGCGCCTTCGTGAATACATTAATTACCCAAATAGTTGTTTGAAACCATAAAACATATAAACTTAATTTTGGAAATTCGCTCAACTCACGTCAGCGGTTCAGCTGCGTGGTCGAATTATTTTTTAAATAAAACCCTTGGTAAGAAAATCTAAAAGAAATTACTTTCCCTCATAAAACGAGCTTCCGGCTGTTGGATTTTTTTTTGCTAACGAACTCGTCCGAGTGACTTAGAAAACCAACATGTGTACCAAATTTGGACGTAAAATGCGGCCGTTAGAATGCGAATATATTTATGCATATAAAGTTTTTAATGAGACCCGAAAACGTGATATGGGGACCATGATTGGTGATCATTTACTTGACCCGGCCTTAGGTCTCATTGCATAGCTCATCTTTGCTTTGGCAATTCGTTATTAATAAATAAACATAATATTTCGTCAAACGGAAGGACATAATAAAACAACTTTCTAACAAAACAAAAAAACGTTAACAGGAACTGGCACATACTTTCTCACATATTTAAATTAATAAACCGATTCACTGTGACTTGTATGGTGGGGTAGGAGAGGTGATTTTTTTATTAAAGTAGAAGATTAACTAACTAATATATATTATTATTATTATCTAGGGAGAAAACTATTCGATTGATTTCGAACAAATCTGCAACAAACACGTCAATTAGGCCTTTATATATGCACGAAAAAATGCTTTGAAAATTTTGGAATAACAACCCCCTTTATGGCCAAAAACCACCAAAAATCAGTTATTATTATTATTAGCTAAACGAGAATTTTTGGAAAGATGCTGCTTTTTGCATACGGTAGGGTACATTAAAGGCTACAAATAATAAGCCAAATTTTATCAAAATCGTTAGAGCCGTTTTTTTATAAAAAAATAATAACTGATTTTTTGGAGGTTTTTATTGCCAAAAAAGGGATTTTTTCAAATATTTTCAAAATCGTTTTTCTTGCATCTATATAGGCCTATTTGACATGTCTGGTGCAAATTTGTTTGAAATCTATCGAATAGTTTTCGCTCTAGCTTTGTATACATACAGACAAACATAGGCTACATACATACACATACAAACAGACATACAGACAGACATTCTGTAAAAACCACTTTTTTGGACTCAGGGGGTCCCAAAACGGATATTTCCACAAAAATCTCAACATCGATTTTTTTTGCGATCACTAAACTTTCTCTATACTAGGCCTATAGTATAGTGAGAAAGTAAAATTATAGAAACAATAGTGGAAACCCCGTGGTAGGCCTAACAAAATCTGTTCGTTGAGGTTTTTAAAAACATATATTTATAAATCATATACAATTAATTCAAAGGAAATGATGAGTTAGCTGCAGACGACCAACTTCCCAATAAATACATACAGTACTGCTGTATTCATTGAAATCTACAAAACCACGGGCTTCCATTCTTTTTACAAACATACCTGTCTATAATAGGCCAGTAAAATTAACTCCAAACTGAAGATTTCCAGAACTTAATTCTGGAAGATGAAATCGTTTTAATATTTTATACGGTCCCAAATAATAATAATAATATAATAATACTATTCAACTTAAAATAAGAAAATAAAATTAATAACATTAACAAAACTAAAATAAATAAACGGTACCAGGAACTGGCACATGCTTTCTCACAAACATATTTAAATTATTAAACAGATTGTGACTTCATAATTGTAGACGGGGCAGGAGAGGTGATTTATTAAAGTAGGAGATTAACTAATAAATATTACTATTATTACCTAGAGAGAAAACTATTCGATCGATTTCGAACAAATTTTGCACAAAACACGTCAATTAGGCCTGTATAGATGCACGAAAAAAGATTTTGGAAATTTTTTAAAAACAACCCCTTTTATGGCGAAAAACCCCCAAAAATCAGTTATTATTAGCTAAACAAGAATTTTTAGAAAGATGCTGTTTTTTTGCATATGGTAGGGTACATTCATTAAAGGCTAAAAGTAAGCCAAATTTTATCAAAATCGTTACAGCCTTTTCTTTATAAAAAATAATAACTGATTGTTTGGGGTTTTTTGGCCAAAAAGGAGTTTGTTTTTCAATTTTTTTCCAAACCCTTTTTCGTGCATCTATTTAGTCCTAATTGACATGTTTGGTGCAATTTTTTTCCAAATCGATCGAATAGTTTTCTCTCCAGTTTCTATACATGCATGCATACAGACGGACATACAGACAGACATTTTGTAAAAAGAACGTTTTTGGACTCAGGGGCCCCAAAATGGATATTTCTACAAAAATCTCAACATCGATTTTTTTGCGATCACCACACTTTCTCTATACTATAGTATAGTGAGAAAGTAAAAACTTCTGCAATAACCATGGCTGAAAAAATTAAGCATACACATGATATCATTCTCAATATACCCATTAAGAAGAAATCTTGACTTCCTAAAACAAAAAAGTCAAAACCAAATTTTTTCAAACCCACAATATTAATAAAATAAAACAGCAAAATCACAATTAACCTGAAACTGAAAAAAAACCCTAACCAAACATAGTATAACAAATCGTATAGTAGCTTTGTTTAAGCATCATTACCATTATAATTAA
>JAGFPH010020664.1:0-14019 GCA_018207615.1 Philaenus spumarius | reverse complement strand
TTAATAATCTTGCTAGCTGTAACATATAGGCAAAACATCCTGTAGATAATAATTGTATAAAAAAGTGCACCTATGCTTGGGTTTATAAAACAATAAATTTATTTGGTCCCATTATTAACAACTATCTGCAAAATTTATAACGGCCAATTCGAGAATTATCAGTAAACAATTTACCAAGATCATGAACTGTGTTTTATAATGAGAGCTTAATGATATAGCTCAGTCTTAAAAACGAAGTGAGTCTCATATTATGTCATTTATGCTCAATACAAGTGCAAAAATGAAGACACATTTGAACTAAAACAAAACGCATGTTGCTATGTAACTACAGATTCAGTCGTTGCAAACTGTAAAACACAAAAAGCTTTCTGTTCACAAGTCGCCGTCTTTGCTACTATCGCTTTCTAACGGAAGACAGAAGATAAATTATTATCAGTTACGGTTACTAAATTGGATTTCATTCCAGCATTTTTTTCATTTTGACAAATCTATATTTTATTTGTGCAAGTAGAACCTAATGGTGACTAGGTAACTTTTAACTTTAGAGCCAGGTGTCAGCTGTACTATTAGAAACCCCGCACATCCTTTTTTTTAGTTTGAACCAAAGCGCACATTCTCGCTAGTTATTAAATGTGTTTTGAGGTTATCGAGCTCAGGTGAACAGATACCATAACTACTTCTTCAACAGTTAAGAATGAAGAGTCCTAGTTCCATATTCGTTCCAGCTTAATAAAGGAAAAAGGAAGTGACAAAATGGTAAGTATGCCAATAATAATTTGTAAAAACGAGTGGGTTGACCTACGAAATTTATTTTGAATATACACAATTTCAACCTGTGGCCAAAGCCTGCATACATTAATTTGTATTAAGTTTCAGTTTGTATTTGGATGATTCGCTTAATGTTCCGATCACTTTCTGAGCTGGTTCTACAAGCAAAAATAATGAAAAAAGTTCATAAAAACATAAATCTGGAAATGCTTGACAGCTGGAAATAGCGGATGCTGCAGTTAGACAATCCACAGTGACTATATGCGAGCCGCTACTGGTGCGGCTGCGGAGTAAACAAAACTTTACAAAATCGTGGGATCTATAAGGATAATTTTAATAGGCTATATGTATTACATAATTTGTTTCAGTTTTCAACTGCTAGAAGGGCCAAAGAGGCCTAAGGTTTATAATCAAGCTTACAGTGTCCTGTCACTTTCCAGTTAGTAATTATTATATAATATAATATATTTATTTTCTGGTTCAATGTATACATTATGAACAGAATTTTAACATTGGTACATAGCAGTAGTGGGTTCGCTTCATTGAAGTCACCCTATAACATAAATAATAATTAACAGAAAAGAGAAAATAACAATAGTTTCAGTTAAAATCAAAACAAGTAATTTCCAGTTAGTAAACATTTATAAGTTGGTTGCACTTGTTGCTTTCTAGAGTACCCAAGCATTACAGAAAATCATTGAGACGTACCAATAACAATCAAAACTGGCTGGACACTGATTTATTTTATGCAGCCCCTAGTTGCATGAGTTTTATGAAAGTATTTTTTTGCAAGTGACTGTAAAGATTTTTTTAAATTTGATAGGAATGAAATAATGATATTAGTCACAAACCATAAATGTGTACAGGCTACTATAGAATAATATGAAATATGTGATACATGTAATGTTCTCTAAAATATGAATTACAAAAAGGGAAAATTATAAAGGAAGGATAGTTAATAAATAAATAAATACGTTTGGACTTTCAAAGGATTAAGATAAGATGTGTGGTAAGAGAGCAAAATTCTTCTTGCCAAGACCCGCTAACACCTATCCTGAAAAGGTTTGGATTTTGGTTGAAGAAGCCCAAAGAGGGTACATATTATATTACTTATATGCGTTATTTAGTACGTAAATTATCTAATAATTGTTTTTAATTATCCAAGAAACATGTTTATTTCATGTAGGATATTATGATTATTAAATTTTATTAGTTCTACTAGTTTCATGGTGTCAAAGGGAAGTTTGTAATATTCTGCTTTAATAGTGTTGAACAATAATATCTGTTTTTAATAGAAAACATAATAGATATATTTAAAAAAAGTTCACTGAAGTTTTAATGATAATAGATTAATTAAAAGATTGTATTTTTATAAAAATGGTATTTTCAAAGCAAAACATCGATTGAAATATCAAAGCAATAAAGCAGTGACTGTGGTCACAGATGATCCAGTTTGTAAACATTTAAAAGTTGGTAGCACTTGCAGGGCCGGATTTAGCATTTTGGCGCCCCTAGGCCAAGACCATCTACAATAATTACATCAGATCAGACCTAAATACTAAAAGAAAATGGCCGCCATATCGGTCGAATGATATTACAATAGTACATAACCTCTCTCTAGTTATTTTATGTTTTTATTTGTTATGACAAATAAGAATTATTAAAAACGTAAGAATATGTAATTTCCGATATCTTAAAGAATAAAGTAACATTGAGGAAACAACATAACTCATTTCTTGAAAAAAAATCTGGCAGTCATTGGGAACTGCCGACAGAAGTGACAACATAAACTGACATTAGACGGTGGTTTGACACAGGGCTCTATAACAAGGGCTAAACCGTTTCTTTGATCTCAGCACTGTGCCGCCAGTTTCACTCTGACGTCACCATGCTGATACACGTTAGCTGGTAACATTTCAGTAATGTGCGCGCAGTCGTTAACTCGATGGAAAGAATATTTAGATATTCTTAATTTACATAAAGTACGGATTCTAACAGTATACAAAACTTTTATTTTAACAGGTATTTAGAATTTTAATAATTGAAAATATTTGAGAATTAACACAGACTGACATGGAAAAGTTATTAAGCGAGGAATTTTTTTATTTTTGGGTTATAAACAAACTTCCAGCGGGAAAGTTGTAGCCAATGAATTGATCTAAACTATCCAATTTACCGATTTGTGATAAAATGATTACATCATTATGAAATCGTTTTTTAAATGAGCGCGAGGAGGTGCAGCGCTGCCACTCCCGAAATACAGTTGTTTGATACGGGAATAACGTTTATGTACATACAGACTTGTACAGAGTACTCATACTTGGTAGTACAAATCATGGATGTTTTATTGAAAGCTGTATTCTATCAATATTTTGTCAAATTCTGACTCAGTATGTCAATTTATCAAAATAAATGCATAAAAATAATGTAAACTAAAACATCGATGGTGGAGAGAAACATCGATGTAGCAAAAACATCGATTGTTTTCCATCGATGTAAAAAACATCGATCATCGACATAAAAACATCAATGTTTTGAAAACATCGGCAATCGATGCTCATCCCTACTTGTTATAGAGCCCTGGGTTTGACATTGGGCTTAATGGTCCTAAAAACAAAAAAACACTCGCTTATCCTTAGTAAAAACGAAATATTGAAATGCCAAATCTGAACCATACGTGTAAACAAAGATTTATGTTAAATCGAAGGATTACAGATAAATTACCAGTAACTTTCTATCTTACCTTTATTTAAAAAAACTTGACCAATGTAAATAGTATGCCTATATTGTATTTAGTTTTGATTCAGTGGGTTTTTTTACAACTTATTAAGTTGATATAATCATTCAATTTATGAACTGGAACCCCTGATATTCATCCAAAACGTCCTTATATAGGAGAAACAGCTGGAAAAAACAATAACTTTACCTAGGAAATGGGCGTAAATTTACTATACGACCCTCGTCTGTAATTTTTGCACGACCTAGTTTTACATTTTACTGTTAAATATTTTGAATACAGGTATACATACTGTGACTAGACAAAGACTATAATTTAGAACTTCAGTTATTTTTTTGTCTTACTTTTCTGTTGTCGTAAGGTCATATAGTAAATTTGTGCCAGAAAATGTTTGAATTTTTAGAAATAGGCTATGCTTAGAAATCATCTACACACAATATAAGTACAGAACTATTTTTTATTTCTTTTATTAAAAAAAAACCCCTGTCAATACATTGCTCTTTTTTGGATATCTGATGTTGTTCACAAAAAAGTTTGTATCTCCCTAACGAATAAAGATTTTTGAACAAACCAAAAATTGTCAGAATCAGTAAATTACAAGGTAAAACAAACTTGCCCCACTTTTATTTACATGCAGTCCTATATAAAGGATTATAAATCGAGGTTGCACTTATCCAAGTGGATCAAAATATTTAAAAAATTCTACTACTCCGACAGTAGGCTATAATTGTATATTATACTACTCTTTCACTACACAATTGTATATTTCTATAAAAAACACTAATGCTGAAATCATTCATTATTTAACAACAAACTGTTAATGTTGGAATGTCTTTGGGAAACTCATCATTAATTTTCACCAAAAGTACATACGTGTTTTTAATAAAACAAACATAAGGTTTAATATCACGTTTTATAACCTCAACTTTAAAAATTTCAAAAATAGGTATTTTGTCCTTCTCAAGAAACTTTTGAAAATTATGTTCTTCTATTTTTAACACATTTTCTCTACGGAGAACAGGGTCTTTTCTCTTCTTTGGAACTTTCGAATGTTATAAGAAGGTTGATTTTGAAATACACTAGGGTAAGCATCTTCGGAAAGTTTAGGTTTTTTCCTAGGAACAGAAACAGTTTCACCACAACCGGCAGAAAAGACATCCTCTCTTATTATAAATCGTTCTTCAAAATGTTTAATACAAACTAATGTATTGCTTGTAACGATAAATTTATCCCGATGAATACAATTTAACCATTTTCTTCTCATGTCTTCCTTCATTCTTGGGAAACCTGAATGCTGACGTATCTGACATACCATAATTGGATTTACACCCAGGTCATTATTATCTCTGTACCATATGAAGATTTTAAAACATTACACGAAATATTGCACTACGATACAATCAATAAAGTGTACCAATCGGCAGATAAAGCAGGGTGGTACAAACTAATCGAGGAAAGAATCCCTAAAATACCCTGGTATCGCAATGTCAATTTGAAAAGACATGAAATCGTTAATATTTGCAGACTTAGATTCGGACACGGTAATACAAACAATAAACTATATCAAATTAAACGTATTTTACTCCCCTATGCCTACTTTGTACTACAGGTAATAAGGAAACTCTAGAGCATATAATACTAGACTGTCCAATGTACGAATATGCTAGGAAAGAATGCTTCCATACAATAATTAAAGCAAAAAGTAGGGAAGTTAGGCCCACATTAAATAATAGGTATTCTAAAACTTAAACATATTTATATTTCCAATGAAATAAACTATGTTTTTGCTGTAATTAAAAAAAGAATATGATCTCAAACAAATAATACACAAGACATAAATGTTATCCCAACCAGGGTGCTTCTTCCGTGGTCCTACCTATTTCGGACTAGGAATGCCAGATGGACCCCTGGCGAGAAGATTTCCATATCATTTCATGATCCTAATGGCTGATTTCACACTTACCGACACGATATCGGAACAATATTGTCGGTCATGAAAACTAACTTAAACTTAAGAGTAGCTTTCACACTCACCGACGTATCGGTGTCGTGTCGTTGCAGGCGCCGACATGTCAGCGAGCTGCTGGTCTCCCTTCTTTATCGGAACGATATCTTTTCAGTTTGTTTACTGGTTGCTATGGTAAGGTTAGGCCTAAAAAGTAATTTAAAGTCTAGGCCTAATCTAAAATCATTGTATGTATTTTGCCGTTAAGATAGGTAAAATAAATTAAACAAACATACAATAATTTTAGGTTAGGCCTAGACAGTGAACTAACATTTTATGTTTATTGAATGTATTTACAATTAAGGGTCTTCTATACATTGCGTAAAACATCAAAAATATGCACTTCGTATTACCGTGTTTCGGACGCCGTTTTTCAACTTAAAAAGTTGTGAAACATCTTAAATTGTTCTTAAAGGCTTTGTACTTTTGTCTTATACCTCATAATTGAAAGAAATCATCGGCAACTCCTTTTAATCAACAGTTTAAATGAGTAAAAATCGATTATTTTTAACGCATTTTTTGGGAGTTTGAAGCAATAATTTCAATATTTTAAGGTAACACGTAAAAAATATAAAGCCTTCTTTATAACTTAAAGTAGTTTCCCAGATTATTAATTTATAAATAGAATCCGAAACACGGTATTACGAATGCATGTTTCAACGATTTTGCGGCTTGAGTCAGGCTTTTTGCATTGAAATCATACTGTATACTCGGGAGTTTTCTTCAAGGTATAGAAGACCCTTAATGGATATTTAATTGTGTTTACCATCTTAGCTTTGATGTTATAATTAATTCTACACCTTTATTAGAATAACATTAAACTTATGGAAACAGTAAATATTTGTATAAAAAACAATATAATAATAAACGGCAATTGAAAGATTAAAATTATGTGTGTATGTTGCCTTTAAGGCTGGTAAAAGAATTGAAGAAAATGCGTGATGAACTTCGTTCCTGAAGGGGTTTCCACGACAGCACACATTTACTTTTTTTATTAGCTATGTAATTTGTTGGCAGACGGATTATGTTCCTTAAACTTTTTTTTAACATCCTTATTTGTCCTATGTATTTTTTGGGTCAATCTACACGATAGCTTGTACAATTGGTCGTGTCGATATCGGCGTCGAGTCGGTGAATGTGAAAGACGTCTGCCGATATCGTGACGGTATCGGTACTATTGCTGTATCGGGTTGGTGTCGTGTCGGTAAGTGTGAAATCATTCACGAAATTATTATAGAATCCTAGCATTCCCACTTTACTAATAATACACTAAAAGATTAAATAGCTATAAATACATTCACGTAATGTGACTAACATAAGGTTTTATCCCAGGTATATATTAATAAACATATATAGATAGACAACCACAAGAATCTCCTATCAAGATACAGAACAATAGTAAGAATTAGAATTCAAACAAATAAGTGTACAACTAGGCTACATGTATCAATTCCAAGCCTGACATTAGGCATAAAGAAAGAAAAAAGTACAGACATATTTAGTAGTTTATGGTAGTTATGTTACAGGTTATTGTACGTTGTAACTCTGATTTGGAAGTTTATGGATTACTCCACACAGCTGTTTAAGGAACGCTGAAACACCTACAATTTTATTTTTTATAAATATTTTTCTTTATATTTAACCCTAGAACTGTCAATGTTAATTTTTTGCAATGCCAAGCCATTTCGGTTCGTGTGCAAGCAAATTTTCAAAATTTCACCAAATATAGTAATTCTATCCCAATCCAAAAGTGTTGCGTTGCTTTATTGTAGAGAAACGTTCAAAGAATTCATATATGCAATTAAAAAATTTATTGATGTAAAATTGTAAAAGTTATTAGCTCAAGAAAGAAAAAATGTTCAGTAACGAAAGGCAAAAGTTCAAATTTAGGCCTACATAACAAGTAGTAGAAATTTTTTGTAATTTTTTCGTAAGCGTAAAAAAGTTTCGTAATTTAGTTCTAAATAGAACTGTATAAAAACATTTATCAATTTCAAAATTCTTATTTTGAAAACACCAGTTTTTATGTTCCAACTACAAGGGTGCTAACAAAACTAGGCTTACTTTGAAACGTAATTAATTTAGGAATATTTGCTTTTCCCAAAAATGAAATATTATTATAAAAAAGTGTAGAGAATAAATCAAAGAAAAGAACTGTATAAATGGCTTTTCTTAGTTCAAAAAAGTGTTTGAATAATCTCTACTTGAATAACAAAAGTAAGGACAAATGTCTGAACTTCCCATCCTTGCTACACATACAGAGAAGCACGCGTTAAACGGCCTATCTATGCATGTTAGAAAATCCGTCAAGTTCAAAATTCAAACTTGGTTTGAGACCGTGAAAACACATACTTTCCCATGGTCCTACACAACAAACCTGTCTAGTAACCCATATTTGTTTCAAACCAAATGTTAGCTTGGATAATTCTCTACTCAAAGGTAGCAAAAGATTTCTAAAAATAGAATGACATCACCCGTCTTTCCCGTGTTATAAATAAGGCTGTTTATTGGTTGGAAAAGTAACCAATGCAAGGGTCTACAAAACGCCCCCACATCGATAGATATATTTGTCGGAATTTTGATTGGCTGAAAACTTTATTTACAGGGAATTCATGCATAACCCAGATAACGTACTAAATAATCAGCTGTCATTTCAATCCAATGACTTGTATGATACAGCCCTCGGTTATCAAGATAGAACAGGTCAATAATCACCATACAAAGTAGGCTGCTTTATTCAGTGTATCATAGACGATAAGATGGTGTACACAAACCGGCTTAATCCGTATCGCACTAAAAATTATGTGTTGTGTACTTTGTGTTTTTAATGTGTTTGTGTGTGTATATGACGACCTGAACAGTGATGAATATAGTTTATACTTGATAATGAGACTACGGTCTTGAAACGCGTCGTAAGAAGGACAACTCAAAAAGTCACAAGACGGACTAAAAATTATTACTCCATTTTTTTACTAAATATGCGTTGTGTATGTAGCTTTACAGATTGGAAAGTATAGGTGTTATGCTTGTTATATCACACTTAGTAATATAATTTCACCATTCCATTTGGTTAGCACGTTTAATAACTGCAACTATAACAATGTTTTGGATAATTTTTTGCAGTTTTTATATATATACATATTGTACGTGATATGTGTACAGCTTTACGGCAATTGGAAACAATCTGTAATGTCAGCATGGAAATACATTCGAATAATTTTTTTAACGAGGAAGTTGGAATGTAATCGGGTGTTATTAAAGTCTTGAAACTATACAGATTGTTTTCATTGGTATTTATACATCGTTTAGAATCTACCGTGAAGTGACAAATTATCATTTTGTTACAGGTATCCCAAAAAAGGTAGTTCATTAAGATTATATGATAAGATTACAATTAAAGTGACTCCATAAATTGTCCTGCTAAATTGGAACAGCAAAGTATGGCAATCGTGTATTTTACCAGATTTTGTAAAAACTTCTTGAGCTAATAAATCTAATATATTTAACTAGCCGTGAGATATGTTTTTTCCCAAGATGTTTTTTTACGTTTTTTTCTATTAAATATTATAAAATTACATTTGTTGTTTACATTGATTTCGGTAATAAAATTAAACATGATTTTCTCTGACTTGTGTAAATTTTACCAGCTATATCTAAATAGAAAAACGACAATAAGAATTTGAGTTGTTTTCAATATATTTTGTCACTTTTTGGCGGTTTAACTATTCGCCACGACTTTGATTCAGCCAATAGCAAAGCCGGAATTATTTTGAAAATTACAATATACAAACATAACTTATTCCCATCCATGTGGAGAGTTTTCAAGTTGAAAATTTAGAACAAAAGCTCCTTCGTCGTGAAAATAAACATCAAATACAAAAATATGTTTTAATAATCATACAATAATCCTACCTGTTTGCAACGACGTCCAAGAACCCTGAGATTTAAACTTCTGTCTTTAACAACTTTGAAGGATCAACCACTTTTATTTCTATATTTATGTTTAAACTCATCTGTATTAGGATTTACATAATTTAATATATATACACATTACAATTAAAATGGATACAAAATGTAATTCCATAGAAACAATAAAATGTATAAATTATTCTGTTACTTTGGGGTTTAGGTAAAGTATGCACAACACACATGTAGTTTGGCATAGATGTTTATTTAATACAAATATAATAAACTAGTGTTCAAAAATCACACAATTGAGATGTACAATAATGAGGCTTTAATTACAAAACCAGGATTTGTAAAAACTTTTAAATGAGATAAAGGGAAATTTCATTACTTGCCTATCCTGTATTCAGCATTAGTTATTTCTTATAAAAGCAACACATGTCTGTCCTCTGTAATCTAATGCAAATATTATTATGATTTTACAAATCAACACTTGTCTATAATTGTTTTTTTTTTTTTTCAAAAACAGCTGTTATATGTCACATGTGTTGTTTTTGTAAGAATTTTGTAGAATGCAATTTTTGGGGAAAATATTGGCTTGCGCAGTATGGGCTGAGATAGGCAATATGGCAGCATTGTGTGCGTTTCCTTTATTTTTTAATAATAAACCTCTCCCTAGTACTAACTATACAAGTTTAGGTAAAACCAAGCAAACTTGTTATAACTACTCCTCAGTGGCGGCTGGTGAGTTATTAACTTGGTGGTTGCAATTATGTGGAGAGAATTTTCGGGGGTATGGAATATGAACGCAAAACATACATTACATCATACATTATTTTAGATGATGAATTACACTTGGAATTATAAGTTTTTGTCTTAATTACAACAAATGTTAACTTAAATCCATTAAAATGGTTTGGTTACCATTACGAACACGTGTAAAATTTGTAGCTTTCAGTTAAGGGTACTACTAGCCTACAGTAAAATAGTAAATTAACTGAAAATAACAATATAATAAATCATGCACGATTAAACATAAAATTCAGGCACATTATATGCTTAAATATCACTAACCTCATTTAAAAAGAAAGTCCAGCCGTCTGTTCTTCGGATGGGCAAACTTAACAGAATTTTAATTTTATAATAAACGCAACATTTACATAATCAAATTTATGAACTCGCCCCATATCCTACTTAGGAACTTGGCCTATCCTTTTTTGTTTAAAAACTTTTATTTGAATTGTATAGATCTTTGAAAATAGATTTTGGATAATGGGTTCAAACATTTTGGAAATAGGTTATGGCCTATCATTAAAACTATAAATAAATCACGAATGGCACGAATATTAATTTGAAAAGAATATTAACAGCTTTTGTTTGGCGTCTAATCAACACTACACTTTCTGTCTAGGCCTACTCAAAAAGTTATGAAGAATAATGTAAAAAGAACTATTGTAATGGATTTAACTATGTACCGTACTATACTACTTTACTCACTCCGCATTACTAGTATAATCCAAACACACACACTAAAATATAATTATTAACACAATCTAAAACAAATAAACACCAAACACAGCTAGCAAAAATAGGAGAACAACACATAACCTCAAAATGTCTTGTATTATTCACTAAACAAAACATGAAATATGACAGAACAAAAAGGCATTCGACTGGCATAAACCTAGCGCCCCGGTGGCTGGTTGCAGTACTTTAGTACACCTGATGGCTTTATGTGAATTGTCATAGCAACCCATAAGTTACAAACTCTCCACCAGTTTCAATGCTAATAACTGTATAAGACTCTGGTTGCAGAAGCAGTGCGTTCCACAACGCTGCGCGCGAAGGTTGGGCTGATGTCCTCCGGCTTTTCAACCGTTTGGGGACATTCTTGGCCGTATAATTTTAGATTGAAATGAGGTTGATATTGATAATGCACTGATATTTAAAGAAATATTAATGTGATAAATTTGTTGTTTTATATCTTGGGGGTTGTGCAACCAAACAACCACAAAAGGAGCCGCCATTGCTACTCCTAGATGGTGCTGATGTACATGTTTTACTTGTAGATATAGTAAAGTAGCTAAAGATTTGTTAATTTATTAGGTTTTTAGAGGCAAGTCCCAGCCTAGTTTACAGCGTAGCATCTGCCTGATCAGAAGATCCTACGTTCAAATTTAGGCTAGAGACCAGGTAACTTATATCTGTGTTAGAGGGAGGGTGGAAGTAAAGCAAACAGTGGTTGGCTAACTTCCAAACTGACAGGATATGACTAGTTACCTGGTCTACAGCTTGGGACGTTTTGCATACTTTTACTACAATTAATTAAAACCTGGATGAACTAGGCTAAAACAATTATAAAGGTTTAAGAAATTACTATATATGATATAATTAGAAGAAAAATTTGTATTTTACTGACACAAATTATTATTTTACTAACCAAGAAAAAATAACAAAAACCTAAATATGTTATACATTTAAAATAAATCAAATTAATATTATAAAGACACCACTTTATTATAAAACTTGTCGTTTATTTAAATTACACTAGATTTGAGTTTTTGTGTAACTAGAAACTACATCAACTAATATTTTTTGAATTTACTGATTTGGCCATAACTGCAAAATGTATCAATTATATTTTAATCAAAATAAATTAAATCTTTAATACTACAGTTCCATAATAAATATTACACTCTATTTAAGATAATTAACTTATTGTTACTTGATGTAATTATTGATAGCATAAACACACTATTTTTACTACTATGATTTGTTTCCATGATGCCTTCTCATGTGAACTTTAAGTTGACTTGATTGACTGCAAGTATAAATACACTCTTTACATTGGTATGGTTTATCTCCGTTATGTTTTCTCATGTGTCGTTTAAAGTGACTTGATTTAGAGCAAGTATAATCACATTCTTTACACTGGTAGGGTTTATCTCCGTTATGTCTTCTCATGTGTACTTTAAGGCTACTTGAATCGGAGCAAGTATAATTACACTCTTTACACTGGTATGGTTTATCTCCGTGATGTCTTCTCATGTGTTGTTTAAGGCTACTTGAAACAGAGCAAGTATAATCACACTCTTTACACTGGTATGGTTTATCTCCGTTATGTCTTCTCATGTGTACTTTAAGGCTACTTGAATCAGAGCAAGTATAATCACATTCTTTACATTGGTATGGTTTATCTCCGTTATGTTTTCTCATGTGTCGTTTAAAGTGACTTGAATCAGAGCAAGTATAATTACACTCTTTACACTGGTATGGTTTTTCTCCATTATGTCTTCTCACGTGTACTTTAAGGTTTCTTGAATCAGAGCAAGTATAAACACACTCTTTACACTGGTATGGTTTATCTCCGTTATGTCTTCTTATGTGTACTTTAAGGCTACTTAAATCAGAGCAAGTATAAATACACTCTTTACATTGGTATGGTTTATCTCCATTATGACTTCTCATGTGTCGTTTAAGGCTACTTGAATCACAGCAAGAATAATTACACTCTTTACATTGGTATGGTTTATCTACATTATTCCTTCTCATGTGTACTTTAAAGTGACTTGAAAATTTGCAACTGTAATCACACTCTTTACACTGGTATGATTTATCTAAATCTGAAAAATTAAATTCATTTGTTACAAATTGTAATTCAACTTTATTTTAAAGGCACTTGCTTTAAAAATATGATTGCCACTAACATTAGTATTTAGAGATAGTACAAAAATAATGGTTTTTACTTTAATGAACACTATTTTTACACATTTGGTATATCAGGACTTTAAGATGCATTATTAAAAGCAAAATAATTTTCTTATCATTGGAAAATCAAATTACATGCTGTGAGTTAGTAGGCATTGTATATGTTTATCAGAATATATATAAGTAGTATTTAATAAGTGAAGGCCTTTATGAAATATGCCTTTACAAGATAGGTGTATAACGTCATAATGGTTTGTTAAAATGAAAAAAAGTAATATATATTTTGTATTCTTTGGTATTTGTTAAAAAGTTGCAAGAATATAATTATGTTGTAGTGTTAATAATATTTCACTTCAGTTAATTGTATTTAAAGTCAACACAATTTAAAATTCCATATTTAACAATTTATAAAAACACAACATCTGTCTTTGGATATGTATGTATATGTACACCTAGCTTGATGTTGTTAACAATAGTTGAGAAAATAGCCACAAGTGTGTGGTATGCCTTACATGTTGAACAAAGTAGACATTATACAAGATAATAGTAAATAAATTTAGATGTTTAACAGCCAGATGTTATTTTTTCACACTGATAACTTAAGCTTTAAAATGGCTACTATATTTAATAATATTAGGGTTTGTTACATTATATAGATACAGTAGGTACAAGCACTAACTTCTCTGTCACAGAGAAAAATAAACTGGCAATATTGTAATGCTTAGGTTACCATAGGAGTCTAATGTGTTTACTGTTTTTAAAAAGCACACAGTTGTAAACAGCAATTTTGTCACGTTGTAGTAATTATTTTTACAAGGAAAGAATAATCAAGAATACGATCCGGCAAATGGAAAAAATTTATATATCACAGTGATAATACAAACTTGACTATGTT